>DWNE01002837.1:0-17857 GCA_018249875.1 Cecropterus toxeus | reverse complement strand
ATTATAAGTAGGTACAATTGCTTTATTGTATTAACGCAGAAATCATGTGAAGTTATGTTATGAAAGATAACATTTATTGAAGATATTTTAAAACTGCGTAAAGAATAACTTAGACAACTAGAAATAAATACACTAAAATCAGTCTTGCACATCTAACTTTTGAATTGTTAAAAGTTTAACATAAAAAGCCGAATTTTGTGAGGATAGCTAAATGTCTGTTAGGGGCTGTCCATCCATAAAAAATACGGATTATCACAAGAGGAGAGGGGGGTTTACTAATATATCACACGCAAACGCACGCAACGCAAAATTTGTCAACCTAAAAGCGGCGTTCGGTGTAATTATACAACTGACTTGCAAGATGACTATCAAGTTATTGGTGTTGAAGAGTCTTGCTAATAGTCCGAGGGCACTGTACATTAAATAATGTTCATAATCATCAATCATCATTCAAATCGAGTTTAAGCGCATTTGAGGAAGGTATGTCAAGTATGAAGTAAGTATCAAATTGGATTGTGGAGTCGTTGCTTGAGTCGAAAAACGTTCGGTTGTATGTATGTCAGATTACATTTCTTTTAAACGCGGGTGAAACTGCGGGTTCAACTAGTATCGACATAAAGCTGGAACGGTCCCGCCTTATGAAGTCAATACTTCGTCCAAGACCATACCAAATCCAGGGCTCTGAAGACTTTCAACTCGAGTTACGCAACCGCCTTGAATGTCTACAAAATTGCGTTGAGATTGACGAAATGAACATCAAGTTGGTAAAAACTGCTCTCGAGGTGGGGTCGAAGTACTATACGACCCCGACTGGTATAGGTACTCAAAAACTCTCAGCCCAAACTCTCAAACTTATGGCCGAGCGGCGGGCTATGTGTGTGCAGTCTCTAGATTTGTGGTCAGTTTAGGCGGCTCAATGCGCATGTTTCTAACAGGATGCGACTTACGCCTCTTTAATGCAACTCGCATTAAAGAGCAATTAGAGCGAAACACATGCTCCAAAGTGCTCGCAAGAGATATGCATATTGGGCAAAGCTTATTGACGAAGCTGAAGACGGATGCTGGCACCACAGTTGCCGCGAGGCCTTAAATTCAGAGAGAAATTGAGAAGTTTTGCTGAAAGCAGGCGGGAGACCTATTTTAAAACCGCTCCAACAGTTATTCGATTCCGTCATTAACCAGAGTATAGCACCGGAGGCATGGAGCAGAAGCGCGGTGATAATGTTCTTCAAAAAAGGCGACAGGTCTTTGTCGAAGAACTACAGGCCCATTGCGCTTCTGAGCCACGTCTACAAGGAGTTTTCGAGGGTCATTAACAAGCGAATAGCTCGCAGGCTCGACGACAAGGCTTTAGTACTATAGACCACATGCATATACTGCGGCAGATAGTAGAGAAGGCGGAGGAGTACAATCTGCTGTTGTATATGGCTTATGTGAACTATGAGAAGGCCTTTGATTCTATTGAGACATGGGTGGTGTTGAGGTCGCTCCAGCGGTGCCAGATAGACTATGTGTATATGGAAGTGTTGAAGTGCATATATAAGGCAGCCTCAATGTCGATCCGACTACACGACAGATGTACGAATCCATTGCAGCGCGGTGTGAGACAAGGGGATGTAGTCGTATTATCCCCGAAACTGTTTACCGCTGTATTCACGAGCAACAAAGTTAGATGTTGTTTTCAAATGCCATATTGGTTATTTGAACAGTGTGTCCATTTTATTCAAATTTTAGATCCTTCTATAAATTTTATTTTAAAATCATACCGAACTGGAATGTATGATTTCCTTGGTTTTTAGACCTAAGCTCTATAGTGCTAATAATAGGCAAGGTGACAACGATTGGGAAGTTTACCCTATATTTTGGATTTTGTATATTTACTTTTTAATATTTCGTTCCGTGTTATATACTGTGTTTTTAGGATGACAATAATAAAAGATACATTAAAAAAAAAAGAAAATGAGGAGTAACAATATTTATTAACAGATAATAAATGGCCATCACATGATATTTATAATAATTCACTTCTCATTATTATATTCAGGAATATGTTTCGTTTATTGAAGGGTTCAGGAGGAATGCTAAGGAATTAAAACCCTCCGAAGTGTATCCGCCTCCTTTAGGGGGTACATAATTTCAGAAATTAAAGGGCTAAGGTCTCTTTTCAAACCTAACAGAAATCATATTTCTTCTTATGAAGAGGGCTTATTCCTCATTGAATTCTTCAGCCTATTTAAACCCCCTTTAAACAAAAGTCCCGGATCCGTCAGTGTAGAATTATTTAATAATTATTATTGATTAACAAATTACAAAAATATCAAGAATTACAAAGACTAATTTTTAAACTTAACTTAAATCAATTTGTACGTAAATTAACGTAGAAGCAAATTTATAATGATAAGTTTTAAAAATAATTACAAAAATAAACAAAAATTAGAACATAATAGCAGAATAGGTATGAAGATGCAAAAAAAAAATCATTTGTAGTTAAACTTCATCTGCAACAAATACTTAACTTTTACCTGTGCGACGTCGTATACGATGAATCTAAGGAAACAGTGCTAAGGAACATTATTATAAAAATCTGTCATTAATCAATATCAATTAGAAAACAGTTAAAAAAACAAACAGATATTCTATCGTAGACACACATTCACAATCACATAAAGAAAACTAAGTCAACAGTATAGGGTTGCTATCCATACATTATAATACAATATTGTACTTTATGTGGGGTAATTGTACTATATACTTTATGGAAAAAATGTACGCAAAGTAGTATATTTTGCATGATATGGGATTTAAAAAAGTTCTATTAAACACATGTTCTTTTGTTACAATGTTTCTGTAGCCACCTTATTTAGGGACTGATAGAATATTTAGATTTGGCGATCATTTGTTTTGTTGTTCATTAACTTGTAGACACAGGTAATTAAAATTATCTAGATTTCCCCCTTTTTTTCACCGCCTCTCCATCCTAAAAGTTGTATGGGGTAAAAAAATAAAGAAAAAAGTACTTTATTTTGAACCTACGGACTTTTCTTAAACAATGCATTTAATTGCTGAAAAAGGTCGCAATTTTGGGCGTTTTGTCAATAGGCAACGTGTTCAGAGCGCCTTTCTGTAGCGCCGAGGACGGCCACCTTGGTTTTTAATGCGGTAAAAATTCCATATAATCCTACGTCACGACTCTATCGAGAAATTAGCTACATCGTTAAAAACATTGAAACAAAAATCTCTACTGCTTATAACGTTTGTTTTATTTTGATTTAAATTTAATTTAACGCTTATATGTTTTTGTTGAAATAGTCAAGTTAAAGTATAACAATATATATATTTTTTAGATTGGTATATTTACTAGCTTTCATTTGGTACTCATATTGTCGTAATAGAACCCCCCCCTCCCCTTTTCTTCTATTTCTAGGTGGCATTATTAAAATTATATACCTTATGTCACTTTCCAAACCGAGACGATTCTAATGATGATATGTCATACACCACAATCCGTCCAGCCATTTGAGCTGTAGCGCGTGCCAGAGAGATGGACATACATACGGGTCGGCGACACAGTCGGGTAAAGAGAAAAAGGATACTCGTTATAGAGCAATTGGGAGTGCGCGTGGTCGGGCGGCATGGGGGGCCCGAGCGGCACGACGGTGCCGTCGGGCAGCGTGCGCGCGCGCGCCGGGTCCGGCCGCGTGCGCCCCACGCCCCACACCGAGTGCTTGCCGGCCGGCGGCTTGCTCACCGACTGCGCGTGCGGGAACTCCTGCCTGCGGACACGACCACCTTGCCTTTATTCTCAACTACTCACATCCTTAAAAACATAAAAAACCAACTTCTTGAAACGAAATTTTTGTTCATAATGACATAATATCCAAATTTAATGCTTATATGAGTTTTTGTCAAAATAGTCGAGTGAAAATATTATAATATTTGTAATTTTAAATTGGTCTATTTACTAGCTTTCATTTACACTTATTGTTGTGATAGTGAAAACATCGTACTCCCCCTTTGCCTCTATATTCAGGCTCCATGTTTTTAAATTATATAGCCTAGGTCACTTACATTCGAAAAACATTACCCTCCTTCTGACGCAGTCGGGTAAAAAAGATTTACAACCCTTGCATGTGAACAATAGTTCACATCAAGCAAGGGTTGTAAATTTATCAGTCGTTTTATTTTAAAACGAATCATTTTAAAATTTCGTTAGTTGGCTACAACCCACCAATGGCGACTTACGCATTGCGGACCGCGGTTCTTTCTAAAACTTTTTTAGTTGCCGGTGGAAGGTTCCAATCATGGGACGTGGAATGGTCGATCTTTTTTTCCGCCGTATATTTTTCTTAGCAAAGGTAATTTTTTTTTGCTTTTAAATTTCATACAACATTTCAAAATAAATTTCGACTTTTACTTACATATCACCCAAAGCAACCTCGCACAACAGCATGATACCGATGGGATGGCTCATGTTGGTGCAACAATAATTGGCGGACTTAGAAACCATGTCCGCGAAGTAGATGCCCTTGCCGAACATGTAGCCAGTCACCGGCGCTTCCGGCGGCGCGATGCGAAGACCTACGTCAAACAAAATATACAACTAAATTAACACCACAATCCAGCGCTACTTATGTTTATTTTAAAATCCTTTATGAGATTAGGATCCTTAATGTTTTCAGTGAATACATAAATTTCAGCAGTAGGCTTGTACGGGGTCCTTTGATTTTGCGACTGTTATGGTGCAATCGTTAAGGCATTTCACCTTAGTCCTTAAAACACGTCAAGTGTAACATAAATCTGGTGTTAATATATTAACATGGTGTGTATTATACACAATACATTTTAAAGTACAAAACTGGTATTATTAAAGTCTAGGATAAACTTCAGTTTAGAACATACCTTTGATCGATCTGAAATTTGATATACAATGTATGTATTTTGATGCGCTTGTCAACCATATCATACTTGCTAATACCGGCAAATTGGATTTTCGAGGTTAAATTTCGTTTTTTTAAACTTATCGCATCTATTGAGATAAATATAGATCTTACAGAAAAATGATTCAGACAAAAGTTAAAGGCTTAGAGAAAAATGATTTTTTGTACCATACATTTTTAGGGTTGAGGGTAGGGTTTTTTCATCATACATACACGTGTGGGGTATCTATAGAAAGGTCTTTAAAAATGACACTGAGGTTTCTAAAATCACTTTTTTCTCAAAGTCGTTTGTTTCAGAGATAATCCCTTTCAAAGTGGTAGAATGAGTGTCCCCCCTCTAATTTCTAAACTAAGAGTGTTAAAAATCTGTATAAAACATATTTTTTAGATGTTAAGAAAAACTTTCAACGAAAATTCGTTCGAACAAGATATGGTTGATAGTTTTTTTAAAAACAGCACTTTTTCAAAAAACGAATAACATAACTTTGTAATTCATACAAATTCTATGAAAAACAAACTTATGTTGGTAGTTGAAAAACTGGTCAACTTTATTTATTTATTTTTACAACAGAGCTATATTTTCTCTTCAAGATTTGTAATTGATAATGCTACGGAACCCTTCGCCTGCGAGTCCGAAACGCACTTGGCAGATTTTTTCGTATAGGACTAGTGGTTCCAGAGAAAGGTGCTATATTCATCCAAAATTGGTAGTGTTCGCCAAAACTCTATTGGTTTCGATACAATACTACTCACCAAAAGTCTGTAGGTGAGAACGAATTCGAGCCAGTTCGGTGTAATAAAATGTATTTTATTAGATCAAAAATATATCACAGTACACCTTACCCTGTGAAAGGATTCCAGCAAAGTTTGAAGTACGGGAACCGTGCCAAAGTAATCTTCTGTTATGTAACCTCTTGAAAGGCCTATAGCGTTTATCTTCCCCTTCCCTGACAACTTTGAAAACCTGTCATGAAACATTTAAATTTCTATCAGATATAAGTATTACAAAAGTGGTATTTAAATGAAATAATTTTATCTGACCGAGATATATGTACGGAATTATGTTGGAAGCGCATGTCTTTGAAAGTGCTGGTTACATTTGAATAATTCTTCTTGAATATGATAGGTCGATAATTAGGGATCATTAATCAGATTGAGAAAAGCAACCAAATTCTACTACGAGATACATTTCTTTATAGTAGGATAATTTAAAACATAATTCATCAATTTATCATGATTAAAAAATATTAAAAGCTATTATTAGAAATAAGTAGAAAAGCGTAAATAACTAACGACTGGTCATATCTCGCGAGATTAAGAGAATTAGTATAATGAGTATCATAAATCTAGGCAAAGTTAATCGGAAACTGAAATTTTAAAAGCGAAGTTATTGAATGAATAATAACCTGTTCGATTTTAAGCGTGTAATATGTATGGGTCGCCGCGTGCGTTGTGTTTACATATTCTTGGATCAGTTTAAACTCGTCTGAATCCTTGTCTAGTGGGGTGATTTCAGCCTTTAATTTACGATAGTGGGTCTCGATCGGACTGTAGTTCGCGTCAGTTTCTAAAATAAAAGGAGGCAATTTAATGTATTAATATTTTAATTAACTCGCATAGCTGAATGTAAGAATCCTAAAACCAAACAAATGATTTACTCTATTAAAACATTGTTCAAACATATTTTTTTCTTTTCAATAAATTGTTTAAAAGTATCTCTTACTTGTTTATAGTTAAATAAATATATAGGTAGAACAATACATTTAAAGTGTCTGGTACTAATATTTGTTTACCTGTTTCCAACATGCTATATGCGATTTCAATTTCCAAAAGATTGTCAAGCATTTCAGTCTTCTTTCTAATAACCTCCATGTCGTTAAGAAGTGGGGGGTTATCAGTGCCGAAACTATGTGGAATGAAAGTGTAAAACCTGTAAACGCCAACAAAATGATTATTCAATACCTGCTCAATCGATCTTCAATTAGTTTTTCAGGCGGTATAAATCACTACATGTGACGCTCCCACGTACATTTTTGTTACATTTTTTCTTTATTATAAGAATGAAATAGCAAAGGAGCATGCAGTCCACCTGATGGTAAGTGGTAACTGCTGCCCATGGACGTCTGTAAGCGATTTCATTGAGTGAATTTTATATATTTTGAATTTTAAATATAGAACAGGCGTTCTATCTGAAGTCAGTCACAGATGCGTTGCTACTCCCGAGGACTAAGATGGTGGTCTTATACATAAGTGAGCTGGCAACCACACCCTTCCATCAAAATGCAAGAACTGCTTCACGCCAGAAATACGAGGGTGCGTTTTAAGTCCGCGGAATGGCGGGGTTGGAAGAGGGATAGCGAGCTCGTTAAGGGCGGTACGTGTAAAGTTTAAAATACGCTTTAAAAAAAAGTTTAGTTTAGTTTTAAAACTTAAAATTAAAAGTAGTTAGTTTTAAAACTATCGCCAATTAAACAACTCAATCCGGAATAAAATTTGAAGTATGGAGAAAATCGAGCATGGCGCCGTTATATACTTCCTTACTATGCGAGGAAAGTCTGTGCAAATTATAATGGAAGAGATGTCATCGGTTTACGGGGACTCTTGCCCTGAAAAATCGATGATTTACAAGTGGCACAACCTTTTTAAGCAAGGCAGGGATTCACTTGGGGACGCCCCACGACCAGGACGGTCTGTTGAGGTGACCACTCCGGAAACGATAGTAAAGGTCGAAAAATTTGTATTGGAAGATGCTCGGCTAAAGAAGAAACTTGCAGAAATGGTTCGGATACAACCATTTTTAAAATTCTGCATGACCGCCTTGGCATGACTATGTCAGCGCGCGGTGGGTGCCGAGAATGCTCACGCCGCCTCAAAAACAACAGTGCGTTGTTATTGTGCTGAATCGAATTGTTACTGGAGCTGAAACTTGGGTTCACCATTGTGAACCTGAGTCTAAACAACACTCCATGCAGTTGCATAAAAAGGGTACAGCACCTCCTAAAAAGTTTAAGGTGTCACAATCGGCCGGTAAACTCATGGCGACAGTCTTTTGGGATTCAGAAGGAATTTTATTAATAGATTATAAAGATAAAGCTGTCTTTATAACCGGAGAATATTTCTTAAAATCCTGAAGCGGTTTTTTAACCGAAGCCTTCAAAGAAAAGAACGAGAAAAATTAACCAGAGGTGTCCTGCTGTTGCACGACAATGCGCCTGTACACAAGAGCCGTATTGCACTGGCTGCCCTGCATAATGTGGGCTTTGATATTTTAAATCACCCACCCTATAGCCCAGACCTGGCTCCCAGCGATAATTATCTATTTTCTACAGACGAAGAAGTTAAGGACGCAAAATCCTCTTATTTTTTAAACTTTTTTATGAGGGTTTAAATGAGTTAATACAAAGATGTGAAAAATTCATCTTGCTGGAGAATATGTAGAAAAAGAGAGATAATTTTGACATTTTAGCTTATAAACCTGCAACATTTCTTAAATCTCAAAACTGGTGCTTACTAAATCCAAATATCCATAAAATGATCCTCGTTCCATTCTTATACCATTGACTTACAGCATCGAGAAATTATTACCTGTTAGTGGCATCAATAATATAACTTTCATTATTTTGATTCTTCTCTAGTTGTTTAAGTAACTGCGACAGAACATTATATCCAGCTTTGATTTGTTTTTTGGATAATTTCCCCAGTGGCATTTTTTCTGTGTCAAGCTAAAAAATAAAAAAGAACATAAAAAAATGTATCATATAGAACACATAATATTCTAATAATAAAACTTGTATATAATGAAATCAAAAGATAATTGTTATATCTCATAGACGCGTTGCTAGCTCTGAGGCCTAAATTTAGACCAGCGGCGCTTAACACTGCCTTTATTAGGCAGAAAAGACGTAACGACAGTGCCTTCGAAGTCAAACTATCTTCATTTAATGCGACTCTGCTATTCAAATAAACATAGGATGTTATTTCCAAGATATACAAATAAGGTAAAGTAACTTACTTCTAACTCTAGGAGCGTTCTCTTCATGATATCAATATCGAATATTCTGCTGACAAGCTTTTGCACGGGCATGGGCAGTGAGCACTTCTTATCCACTTCCACGGCCTCTAGTTCCTCATGTCCCCCATAGTCCATGTCGATAGGGAAGTATGCTTCTGCCACCTAGGACACAATTAACATATATTTTTTTAAGTTAGGAACCTCTCTCTTCCTAAGGTGTTTCATTTACGAAAAAAAAAGAAATAGATTATATTTTCCTTATTAATTTACATTAATGGGGCACATAGAACAGAAGCTATTTAAAACTCTGAATTTGTGCAATTAGAAAAAATAATACAAAGACAAAATTTAATTTTAATAAACGAATGTAACAGGAGGACCTGTACAGGTGTGTACTTCTGTTATATTAGTTATTAGAAAAAATAATAAATAAATAAGCTATTATATTAAAATAATATACTTTTCTTGGTGTCGTGGGTGTAAGTCCATCAGCAGCACCGGATCTAGGGGGTCAAGCCGGGGCCTATGTCCCGGACGGCAAGTTCAAACCTTTCAAACGAATGCGCAACTCATAATTAATTTACTTTGACTATTGGGACGCCTAGTCAGTAGGAAGTGGAACTCTTGACACGTAAACGTTTTAATGACCACCTATTATTGGACATTTGATGGCAAAAAGAAATTCAAGTGGGCGGGGGCGGCATTTTTAAGTTTTTGTTCCCCTCTTAAAAATAATTCAAGATCCGGGTCTGTCTATCAGCGTGTAATCCGTGCAAATGATCGTACTAATTTTAAAAACCTATTTTATCCTTTACATTATAATAAAACTTTGAATCTACAAGCCAAATACATATTTTTAGATATATTTGGCAATTAAGTAATTTCAATGTAAACATTAATAACCTTTACAAAGTCGTCACGTTCTGACCAGGAATTTTTGGTTTTATCCATATAGAGACTTTCAAATTCATTTATAACTGTATCTACCGACCCGAATTCTTTTAATTTTGTTCCTCCTATTGGTGTGCCTATTCTTCCCCAGGACCGGAACAGCCAATACCTAGAAGAACAAGATTTTATGTATATTTTTAAAGGTTTAAAAAACCCATAACATTGGAAACTGGAACTATTAGTACAATGATTGAATATTTCATGGGGTTTAAGCGATAGAGCAAGAATTACTTAAAACAATTTTAAAGATTTTTTTTTGAAACTGTTAAAGAGTTTTTATGACATGGAAGTAGCCAACGAGCATGCAGTCCACCTGATGGCGAGTGGCCACTGCCGCTGCCGCCGATGGCCGTCTGCAACGAATCCCAAATAAGATCAGAGTATAACATGAGGTTAGGCAAAGATGCGTTGCTACCCTTGAGGACAAGTTGCCTCCGATAAGTATGTCCCCTTTACCACACATTATAGAACATTGATTTTCCATGACTCTAGGCTACAACCATCACGCTCTAGAAGTCCCCTGATTGCCATAGAATTTATGGCATAGATTTTCTCGGCTCAGGGATTGTACCAGCTGCAGTGATTGCATTAGGCGAAAATCTTCATACGAAGTTTCACTAAACAACTTTTGGGTTTATTGCGTTACTTGTCTCCTATGTAATCCACAACCAGGAAAGGTGTTATATTAGAACAACGATAAATGTTCTATCATTAGATTCATTTGCCTTGCACACTTCAACCTTTTCAGATTCCTTACTCGATGTAGACCTTCACAATCCAAAAGTTTCTCGTTGTCTTCGTTGGATCATTGGTTCACCAAAGCAATTGGCACTGCTTTTGTCACAATCTAGTTGCCAGTCTAGAATTTTTAGTTTCCAATTACATGAGTGGGGCGTCCAATAAATTCGTGAGGTGATTTTACCGATTTTTCGACGTACAGATTAATCACAAATAAGAATGTTTTAAAATAGGAGAGGCAGATTCAGTCGTAGCGTGGGCTTACGCCGCCCTGGGCAGAAATTGAACTCGCCACACGTTATACAAATTATGACGAACAAAAAAAAAAAAACAACAATATTTAACTTGATGACAAAACTAGGTTGCCAAATCTGTTTTTGCCGCCCCCCAAATCTGTTTTTGGCCCCCCTCAAAATGTGCCGCCCGGGGCGGACCGCCCCTTCCCCCCCCCCCCCCCTCACTACGCCACTGGGCAGATTTACTTAATTTTAACTAATTTGCTCGCAATTTAATATTAAGGCGAGACCTAGTTTCGCCTGCGCGTGATTAAATGTCTCGGGTAATTAATGGATGTGCTCCTAGCTGCTCAACTATACTGTTTGTAAAAATTTCCTGAGCCTTACTTTGTGCCTTTATCGCTCTGCAACACTTGCAGCTTGTAGTAAGAGTTCTTCCCAGCCACAACGTCGGTCTTGCTGAGGACCACCGTGTACTTGACACCCTTATAGTTTTGGTACACGTGCGCTACATCTGCTAAACCAGAATCTGGGTCCACTGCAGAACCGCCTGGAAGACATACATTATTATTAAAAGAATCGAACGATTATCGTTTACCACCGAAAAGATGGCCGAAATTTACGTATTAATTACCGAACAGTTTAATTATCTTTTGCGTTATGCAATCAAATCAGATTTGTATTGATATTAAAAGTTTTGTTGTCTGATATCAACAACAAAGGGTCAAGTAAAACCCAAATATATTATAGGTATAATGTTTTCTATAGGATGAGCTTATAAGTTATTATAGTATTAATTTATATTTTATGTTATAAAAAAAGACATCGCACCTTTCACTTTTATTTTAGTGGATCCAGGTACAGACTTAACATACATGCTTCCAGACTTTGCTATCGACTTTCCATCAATAACATCCTGTGGCACTCTCTTTGTTGGCTGTGAAACAATGTACTTGTTGATAATTAATTAATAAGAAGGTTGTTGAATTCTTCATGTATATATGCAAACACATATTTTGTTAAGTGAAACTTCTTATCGACGTATGAGAGAAATTTGCCGTCACATTTTGCGGTAACGCGTCACATTTTTCTGTTATTTTTACACCATATAACATATTAACTTCACTAAATAGTATATAATTATTTTTTTGGGTATAGTAATACCCCTTTACGAAGGATTCCATTTAGACAAGTTGCAGTTGCAGGTCAATGGTAGATGGCAAAAAGAGTATGGTGCAACTTGGGACGTACCACCGCCACATGTACTTCTAGCGGGAAGAACTTAAGTTTCGTTGAAAAGATGAGATTGCCGGCTCACGTACAACGAGGTAACCATCTTTGTCCTCAGAAGTGGGACACATCTGAAATAGACTTCAGATAAAACCCTATTCTTAGTGAAGTTGGTTACAGATGCCCAGAGGAGAGCAGTGACCACTTATCATTAGATGAACAGCAGTCGCTTTCTACTTCATTACAATAAAAAAGTGTATTATTTTTGGATTTCACATTTTTAATTGTATTCTGTATTTGTATACTGTACTATTTGTACTATTTTGTATCATTGATACTTACATCAGATCCCCAGTCAACAATATTATTTTCTTTTATAAGTCGCAAGGTTTCTCCAACTGTGCCATTATCAGTGTCTATTAGATCTAAAAAGCTTTCATCAACTACCTAGAAAAATATTTTAATTTATTACGATTATATGTTCAAATTTATTTTAATCAAATTAAAATTTTATTTAATTTGATTAAAATAAAAATATTTTAATCAGATCAGATAGTAAGATAGTTTTATCAAGACAGAAAATATACTTCAATATCAGCTTCTTTGATTTCTTCCATCTTAGCGGGCATTCTCTGGACGTCTTTGCTAGTGGACACAACAGCCGCTAATGTGTCTGTGATTTTGCTTGTCACCAGACCACCCAATTTCCAGATTTTGTTCTTCACCTCTTCCTTGGGTGCCTTGAATATACCACACAGGAAAAACTGAAGATTCTTCAAAGGGGGTAACGGAATTTTCTTTTCAACCCTGTTCAAAATAAAATACGTTTGTCGTAAAAGATAACTTACAAGCTAAGAAGTTATAAGAAAAAAGGAGAAAAACACGCTGAATGTTTAGAGTAAAGTACACGCTAGTGCATTACCAGAGACAACTTGATTAATCACTACCGTCCCTTTCATACATACGTCCCTTGATACATAAGTTACATTGACAATTACTAAGTTAAGATTAGTATACAATATACATTATAGGTCAAATTAAAGATATAACCACAACTGAGGACTAGCTACTATTTTTGACCAATTTCAAATAAAAAAGGTTGGTTTATACCAGTTTTACATTTCTACCAGTTTAATTTACTTACTCAGGGTCCACCTTCTTAACATTGATATAAGCAGGCGGCGGCTCGTTTTCGAACAAACGAACTCCTAGCTTAGGCTTTAACTTCTTCAAAACCGGGTAACCCAACAATGCAGATGGGATAACCATTAATTTTCTATCAGGTACTTTTGTTTTGTATGTACACTTTGTCCATTCACTCATATTTCCTGATTTGATAAAAGAAAATACTTTTAATTTAACTGTTAATTTCAACAAAACAATAGAGAATAGTAACATCGTTAAAAACATTTAAACAAAAAATCCAACTGCTTAAAACGTTTTTTTTTGTTATATTAATATATATTTAATGTATATTTAATATAATTATATTTAGTTTTTATTATATATTTAATTAAAAATTTTCATGAGTTTTTGTCAAAATAGTCTGTCAAATAAAAATAACTGCATCTTTATAAATACCTGTGCATTTATAGTAAAATGTGTCTAACACCAGTTGCCCACTTTTACATTCTGGACAGGGTTGCAATGCTCCGAACACCATACAGTCTGCTACACGATCCAGATTCTAGAAAATAGTTAATCTCAATATTAATAAGCTATCTCCTACCCCACTTTGCTGTAGCTTAGCCCATTATTCATTAATATCAAAACTGATTACATATGAGTATTCTTTTAAACCAGCATTCACTGAAAAACATATTATTCAATTCAATATCTACTTTACATTGCATTCCTTTGAAATTAACAGAGTACATATAAATGTACAAGTCAGTTTATTTATATCTAATTTTCGTTTAGGATTACCTCATCAAATCCAATGGGTATCTGTTGAGAGTTGGCTCTGAGTATCTCGTTAAAATTTCCCTCGCTTTGTACGCTCAAATCACTCCTATACTTGTGGTACAATTTGTTTTGTTCTTCGATGTTCTTCTCCAATTCTTCTTCTTTCTTTGTTTCAGCTTCATCTTTCGGTTCGTCTTTTATTTTTTTTACTGGCACCTCATCCACGCTTGAAGCCCTGAATACAAAAAATGTATGTCAGGATACATTATATACAATAATTATTGCTATAATTAGAGCTCATGTTAGAATGAGAAGAATTATTTTCATTCCAACATTAATAATATTTTTAAAACATTGATAATATTAAAAATAACACATTGCACTCATAGCCAAACACTAAAATTAAAAGCTTCTTTAACTAAAGCTCTCAGGCAAAACTACTTTGATGACTAGTGCAACAGTCAAAATCATTTGTATGCTAAAGGCTAGGATCAGGGTTCGGCAACCTGCGACTCTTTGAATGTGAAGCTACGGCTCTTTAATTTCATACGCAATAATAAAATTAGCATAAATAAGCTATTGATTGTTAGCAAGAAAAAAAGTGTGGCTCTTTAAAAGCTTTGAAATTTTGTAAATTGTTATGTTAAACTCTTTAGGCTTGAAAGGTTGCCGACCCCTGAACTAGACTATATTAAAATTACAAGATTAGATTGGCTTTCTTAAGGATTGATTAATGCTTCCAATTCTACCATTTTCATTGTACAAAACTACTGGTGATAGTTATTTCAGTTAAGACTAACATTGTTGAAGTCTTCTAGTCACAATGACTGTAACATAATTATGTGGTGATTGTATATTCCTTGTTGTTCTTTTATACTTACTTAATCTCTTGCTTCAAAAGCTTCTGATCTTCTTTCTTAAGAGTATTGAAACCAGGGAGATCTTCCCCTCCAGCTAAAAATAATAATTCAGCTTTCCTCTCAGCAAAACATTTCACATGATGCCATTGAGGGCTGTCACCATATTTAGGATCATATTCAATTTTTGCGACTCTTATTTCATCCTAATAAAAAGAAAATGCAAATACAAAACAATATCTTAGTTTTATCAGTTCATAATAGAAAAAGAGGTAGGTAGGAAGTAGATTACACAACTTATTGATGCAAGAATGGGAACTTGTTGTATCAGTGAAAATGCAACTTTACACGTAAGTTAAAAAGAATTTTTAACAATTCATTAAGTTAAACTATAAAGTCTTATAATAGCCATGCTTGAAAAAAATTAATCTTAAACTAAAAAAGTTATGAAACCTTTTTAAGATTAGTGTCATTGTCCCCGTCAACTCATTAACATGCCACTGCTGGGCATTGGCCTTCTCTCAGGAAAACAGAGTTTCAGGCCATAATCCACCGCACTCGACAAGTGCGAATTGGTAGACTTCACACACCTTTGAGCACCTTTTTTTTGACAGCTTACAGGTGTGCAGGTTTCCTCGCTGTGTTTTCCTTCACCGTAAAGCAGTGCTAATTAATTTCTAATTATCACTGCTTTATGGTAAAGGAACATAAAGTGATGGATATTATGTACAACTTATTTTTTTGAGATACAACAAGTTATCCAGGTTAATCGACAATATTAAAATATTTATAGTACCTTACAAATCTTAATATCACAGTGCTTGCATGTGGAGCGGCTAGATTTAGCATACTCCACTATGTACTTCCCAGCTGCCTTGTTCGTATCATTACCTCTCTTTGTGCCTTTGCCCTTCTTTTTACCCTTTTCCTCTGGCATTACAATAGAAGATGAACTAGCTAAAGAAAAAAAAAAATTTCACAATTGAAACAGACTTACAAGATAAATTTCAATACAAATAACATGCTAAACCAGTGATTTGTTTTCCCACCTTTTGTGTGATTAGTAATATTCAAAACCTAATGTATTGTAAATTAAATTGGATAACTTAATTGAAGTGATAATATTTGATGACTATTGTGATGATATTTGTGACTTTTACCTGCATTGTAAACAGTTTTTTCTATATGTAGTGTGATGTAGGTATTATTCATTGGAAAAAAAATATATTGTGAAACAAGTAATCAGTGCTTCCAAGTGCATTTAATTACAGTAGAGCTATTGTAATCTTAACTTTTCTATTATATACTGTATTGTTTCACTAGAGTATACAGTAAAATTTTATTTGGATTTTGACTTTTTGTTTGGTCGTCAAATTACACAAACACCAACCTTTACCTTTTTCTCCGACAACAAAAGTTTTTCTTCAAAAGTCTTTAAAATTCGATTTACTGTAATTTTGTACAACAAGTACTTTGGCAAAGGGTGATCTCCTCCCAGGCTAGGTGATCATGCCTGGGGAGCGACCGTGCTCAGACAGTCTCTGTTCGGAATTTCAGAATACAGTGACGTCATCTCTCGATGAGTGAGAAGTTTTAAGTAGAAAATACTGTAATAAGAAACACGATTTGGAAGCACTGTTATTAATAACAATTATATTACCTATCTTATCTTTTATCTTCTTTTGATCCTCATTTTTCAACTTATTGTAGAATGCTATTTCAGAAATATTCTCTGGACATTTCTTTTTGAAGAAACATTCCTCATGATGCCAGTTGGGTTGTCTGCCATCATGAAATGCTGACTGCAAGTCAAATATGAGATATTTGTATTTATGTAAGTGTTGGGTTTAATGGGATAATTAAGTATTTCTGTTTCTTCCTTTTCACATTACAAATCAGCTCAAATTTAAATGACACAAATAAACATCTCTTTTTAAAATCTTGGCGGTGGTTATTTTAGTAACTGTTTTTAGTAAACAATTTTTATATACACGAATTAGCTGAAAAACCTTATAGGCAAACTTTTATAGAACATTCCAGTAAAGTATAATATGCAATTATGAGATAGTGCAATGATAAATAACTGATATAATTATGATATGACACACACACAATGTACAGTCATAAAGTCGTAAAAGTATGTGAACAGATTGCCACCTGCCACCAGTCCCGATTTCGAAGATATTGTCCCGCATCCCAATGGCCTATAGATTTTGTCCCGATTTTAGACTGCCTTTTAGTACCGCCTTCGCCTCCTCTCCCGCGCGAAGCCTATTAAGTAATCTGTGGCACAACACAAATATGTGCCACACACACACATATATGTACATAATAGTTGTGCTTTGCGAGGAGTTTCTTTCTTCGTTGAGTTGAGTGTCAATAATACATTAAGTTACCTTTCATTCATTGAGTTTATACTATATGTGCTTATTAAAACATGTGAGTATCTCTGATGTTTACGTATTCTATTAAAATTTCATTTAATCTTTTAATGTTTTATTGCAATATGTTGCATTGGTGTGTATGTGGTGGCCGTTTGCAGCATTTTCGCTCTTTGACTGACAAGCATGTGTGGACAGATTAAACTTCAGTTTGTAACCACGTTGTTGCAAAGTTAAGTACACATTGTTAATTACATAAAATAAATACAAATAAAATCACCAAATAAAGTTTCATTTTCCTTAGACTGATGCCAGATTGTCCAGATTTTTTTACCTAAAGGTGGCAGCCCTATATGTGACGACATTAATTCCAGATAATTTCCATTTTCAGTTAATGTCAGATATTTTTGCTGCATTTGACGACCTAAGTGGCCGAGCAGTCACCATACCGGTCTGACGCGGAGTGGGTCCCGGGTTCGATTCCCGGCCAGACAGAAATACGAATGATGAGTTTAGATTTCTGTTCTGGGTCGGGGTGTTTGTGTATTCGTGTTTGTGTGTCCATGGTACCCACGACACAGGAGAAAATCCTAGTGTGGGGCTATGAGTG
>DWNE01002836.1:0-17866 GCA_018249875.1 Cecropterus toxeus | reverse complement strand
AAAAAAAAAAAAAAAAAAAAAAAAAAAAATACAGACGAATTGAGTACCTCCTCCTTTTTGGAAGTCGGTAAAAATGACACAAAACATACTTAAATTAATTAATGAGACATCATAAGTTAGTAACAGTGTATAATGACATAAATATATATTACTTATTTCAAATGTACTGTGATTAATATTAATTTATAACTTAACTTAGACAAAATACTAACTTAAGGAATCATGTGAAATAATAATATAGGCGTCAGTATTTATATATACCAAACAATTTTCGTTTATTTGCCGACATTCAATAAATTCGTCGAACTATTGCTCGTCAAGAGTTACCCAAAATAAAAATTAGGATTGAAAAACAAATGAAGAGTTTTTCTTTGTTTATTTATACGAGACGCTCAACAGGTAGTTAAAATAAGATCAAAATAAAAAATAATGTTACAGAGTTTACGTTAAATACTTCTAAAGTTATCAAGAAAAGAATATCAAGTCCAAAAAATGTTCTAATCTTTATCTTACCCTATTTATATAATGTTGATGATAGGAAAGTGTAAACGCTGGCAGTATAGATTATATCTCAGCACTTGCAGTCCTAAGGAATTCGAATGGATATTGCTAAAGTGGATACTGTATATGTATACATACTATACCTAGCACTGTTAACTAGATCAGTGTGTTAAATACGCAGGTAGTTGTGAAGGTCAAATGATAGAGCAGAATCAAGTTATTGCCACATTGCGGAATTTTTACATACATTTTTTATGCTATAAGCACAGGAATTTGTTTTGTCCTATATATTTAGTAAAGTAATTGTAATGTAATACATTCAACGCGTTTGTTGTTTAGTTATCAAAATGAATTTTCTAGTAAGATATTTCTGTGTGGTGATATTCCATCATCTGCATAGTAGAGTCAACCAAGGTTACAATCAACCATGTATTTTATTTGACTCAGTATTTCGTTATTTCATTGAATACATACTTCCATTTATAAAGTAAAACTTCTTCATCGACGTATGAAAAATTTACCGTCACATTTTTGTGTTATGCATCACATTTTTCTGTTATTCTTTTACGCGTTTTTTCTGTTATTCTTTTTTATTATATAAAAACCGCAAAAAAGCTTAAATATTTATATTTGTCATTCCACTGCGGTTCATAATGATGAATGATAGGCAAGGTTAGTCCCTATGCTATCTTTACGCCACGGTGGTATTCACTGTTGCTTACGAAGTTTGCTGCTAGGTTTATCACAAGCTAAATGCCAAGTCTTTGACTGTGCACTAGACGTCACTACTTGTTTATTGAAAATAAATACATAAGAAAGGTTACAGTTTGAATGTGAAATATTTTTCTAAACGGCCCATGAAGTTTTATTTATTTTTAGAAAATTCCCAAGCGTGTAGGTTTCCTCGAAATATTTTGCTCACACCGTAAAGCATTGATAATTCATTTCTAATACGCGTATAATTTAAGAAAATTCATTTGCACCTGAGATTTGAACCTCGGACCCTCGATTTAGAGGCCGAGTGAATCATTATAGAAAGAACACTGCCTAGACATATTTTATAATTAGAAATATTTCTATATGTTTATTATTATTTAGTTAATACCGCCGTGTGTGAATTTCACACACAGATTTTTTTGTATAATAAGAAAATACTAATTACAATACTTTTATTCGAGTTCTTTTGTTAATCTGATTGTAAGTTATCTTGAAATCAGTTCCAACGATGGTTCAGTTAGCAATGAGTAGGGACAAAAACCAGTTGACACCCGCCAGTTATCTAAATTTAATATATTAAATCCAAATGCGATTAATATGCCCGGGCAAGTAATAATAATATTGCATCAAAGAGGCTGCAAAATGACCGTATTGTAAAAAAAATATATTTCCGTTATATTCTATTCATATGCTTTAATTTTGTTAATTTTACTGTTCTAAAGCAGCGATCGGCAACCCAAAGCCATCCTTTACTTGTGGCCCGCGTGTCTTCCTACAAGTCCTCCTCCTTGTTGCCCATGGATATCAAAACAATTTTTTGCTACAAATTTTCTGGACAACTGCCCATTTTTTCGGCGGTATTTTTTGTTTTGATTTTTGTTTTTTTGTCATCAGATTTCTGAGACTATTCCCAAACCCGTCACGCCATTTGGTACCTTGTATAGCTACTTTGTAAAAAGTTCTGTACTGCTGTATTCATGCAACATTATTTCATAGTAGCTAAATATATATTTCATAATTATAACCGTATATGATGTATTAATTTCGTACTTACGAAGTTGATTTTTGTAATTTTCTTAAGTTAAGAAAACAAATTAAGTGTACTCTACCACTAAAATTATTTATGTTCATTTCTTTAAAGCTCATTAAGATAATAAATAAATTAGACTAATTTCTTATTCATAAACACCTACTAGTTTATGATATTTTCAAAGTGTACAAATAAAATATTTTGTAATATATATACAATGTTATGCTAATTAAAAAAAAAAAACAGCTAAATATTTAAACTGCATTCGTTTACATATATAATGACAACGCAAGCTACCACCGGTAGGGGACTACATGTGTATTGACAAGTTACTTTCATTTTTAATTTTTCATGATAATTAGTAACATACAATGTATTTATTGTGTATAATTTAAAGAGTCATTTTCGTGAAAAACAGAGTTGAATTATTAAGTTATTTGGTCATCCAGAGTTTAGAAAAATATGCCATGACATGGCATCTGTATTTTTATCTATGAAGCAAGATATTTATTTATATATTTGACATTTTTTTTCAATCAGAAGGAAGGGTCTTTGAGCCTTAAAATTATTAATAAGTATAAGAGAAGAAAAGGAAATCGAAAAATCGGTGAAAGTCACGAGCGACAGGTTGTTAAATAAAACAACACGTCGAATCTGCGCCTTTGCTTTTAATGTTCAAATACACCAGTTGTGGCTTTGAATTATAATTTAGTTTTTGTTGCATATCAATTAGCATTTCGCGGTCTCAGTATCAGAGCTCGCTGCGCACGCGCCGATCTTTCCTGGTGTAATATTTTTTTCTGTGCGGCACTCTCGCGGGTACGAATTAGTATTGTAATGTATGTAAATTTTTGCTAAAGATCCGTACGAGGTTTTTGCCCCCCAGTTAATTCTAGGGCACCTTTAAGCATTACAGTCTTATTATCATAATTGAGAAAAAGCTAAATAATATTCATGACATGGTAATTTGGCGGTTTATACGTGTTAAAGGCGCATAATTGAATATAGCCGGCGCTACGCCAGAAGGTAGTTTTTACTTTTTACCGATATGTTTACGTTTCGAGTTATCGAGTGTTATGGCATCCATCAGTCTCGTCCGGCAAGAACTAAGATTTATACCGTATAACTAGTATACATTGTTACATAAATGAAATATCCAATGAATTACTACTCCACTTGAAGCATCGTAGTTTAAACTTTTTTCATACACGTTTTAAATAAATGAGCTTTTAATATAGTAATTATTTCATCTTTACTCGCTCTGCCACTCACCTTTACAATAACAGCTATCTTTTACGACTTCAGTTTAAATATTCATTGCGTTTAAAATTAAAATATATCTTACTTTTGAAATTATACTATATTTAAGTAATAATGAAAAGTTAAGATTATATTTATTTTATCTACTCGTTCTAATGACCTTATTAATTTTGATTTGGCGGGTATTGCACTCTGTACTGGGATCTCTATTTAATTTTAACCTGACGAGTAAAAGATGCATGTCATACACTAATCTCTTCATTCCAGAACTTATCATTGAGCATTGTTGTTGTAAAGTAGAAACAGTTGTGGTGGTATATTTACCATAATTAATTCTATATGCAACAATAAGTGATTTGACTTGCGTTCCTATTATAGCGACCGTCTTAGTCCTCAGGAGTCGCATCTGTTATGGAATTCACATATAACCCTTATTTTATTTATTTATATTTTGGAAGCATACAATAATTACAGATAACATAGTTCAGTGATATAATACACTAATTAGCAAAGTTGCAGAAGTTGGTTACAGAAGTCCCGTAACTATGAACTTTCCTTCCTTCTTTGTTATAAAAAACGTCAACGCGGCGTTTCCATTACGAACGCGGCGTTTTCATTAAAAAACCTAAAATATTTTAGTGCACAATATCTAAGTTATGTTGATAATGAATCTGCGGTGGCCTCCTAGCGTGTTTACGTTCCGTTTAACTGGGTTTGCTTAGCTCCTTCGCGACTTAACTCTATTTGCGGTAACTACTGACCACGAAACTCGTGTAAACACATACTGACGGTCAACATGGACGTTTTTACTATAGCTACGGAAATATTTTAAATTCACTAAATTGTAGAATTGTAAAACAAAGATATATAGGAAAAACGTTTCTAACCTTGTTAAGTACAATTTTATGTAGTGACATTTTACTAATGTCACAAACACTGAAGTTATTATAAAAATTTATTTCAACGATTTTTGATTCCGATTACTATATATATATATATAATTATATATATATGTTCTTGTTTTTGTAATATCTTCATAATGTCTACATGCACAATATTGTTAATAAGGATTTTATAATATTAAGATCGTTCCAAATTTATTACAATAATCGGATTTAAAGCAATGGAATTAATATTTGAAAATGATTTAAAGTAATTACCGTAAAAAGTCCCGGTACATAATTAATAGCAAGAATGAATTCTTAAAAAGTAAGTAATGAAAATTGATTTTAAAACTGTCTATAATGCGTAAAAATTAACGAAATCAAATTACTATTACATGTTACAAATTAGCACTGTGCACTTGACAGGTTAACTAAAACCTTATTACACGTGGTTACTTACTTAATTACGGGTAATGAGTAAGATAATAATAAATTTAAGCGTTTTATACTCATATCTCTGTATCGTGGTTGCGATAACATATACAAACGTAATGGAGAACAGAAATAAAAAGTGATCATTTAGCTGTTTGACCGGGAATCGAACCCGCTGCCTGGTAGACCGGCATAGCCGTTGCACCACGCGGGCGCCTGTTCGAATCCGGTATTGAAGTTACTTCATCTCGTGTACTTGATAATGTGTATAATGATTCTAATTAATTATTGTTATACGCCAAATTACCGTACTCTTTGTCTTGTGTCATCGCGGACTATGATGGATAGAGCTGTTAATTAGTGGTGGTAGTGGGCAGGCGACCGTCACGTTTGGACGGTCATTAGCGATGAAACCATACCGACATTCTTAGACATGCATAGTCGATACTAATCAATAGGATTCTGAATTTAAATATGTGATATTGTTAATCATTGGTGATCATTTCTCAAATTAATGATGAAGATTGAGGCATTGGTAGCCTTTTGGTGTTGTTGGCGTTCATTTGAGTTTACTACGTGTTTATTAAAAAAATATTAAAAATCGCATTAATAATGAAGAAAAGTATTAAAATAGAAAGCATATAAAGAGAAAATATTAATACAGAAACCCTACATGAAAATTAAAAATTTAAAGCATTATAAAGTTATCTAATCCGCACTTGGACAGTGTGGTGAACCCAAGAGTAGAGCAATCATGTACTGGCGACAATCATTTGATATGACTATCTCCAGTGCAGAAAATCAAATGTAGAGTTAGTAGAGTTCAGCCCGAAGCAGTATGTAAATGCGCGCGCGCTCCCGCGTTACGTGGCGTAATGGAGACTCTTGTAGCGATTTCCAGTTCGTTCCAGACTGCTTTATTTATATTGTTAATAGTAAGATATGGTACGCCTTTAGGCCTTAGAGGACAGAAGATGGAAGGAGATTTGAAAATCATGCGTAGCGATATCTTGATCTAATTCTGGGAATAGAGATATGTGATAAACTTACACAAGTTAGACTGCATCAGAAAGAAGGCGTATATATGTATGTTGGTATGTCCATTTTTTTTCATACGCTATAGCCCAAACGGCTTGATGGATTATGACATATGTCATATCATTGAAATCGTGTCAATTTGCAGTGTGACATAACCTATAAATTTTATATTTTCGAACTATTAATTAGACACTCTAGTAATATAATTTAAGTAGTAAATAAGCACGCAATCTATCCGATAGGAAGTATACAATTGTGAAAACATTTATAACAAACTTCATATACGTGTATAAACCCCTGTTAGATTATTCTAACAGTTGTAACAGGCGTGTTGCCATTCCAGAGGAATAAGGTCGCCTCATGTGTAACTCAGCCAACACATCCTTCCATAAAAACGCTACAATTTCTTATCGCTAGAAATACATAGTTGTAAGGTCAGTACCTTCCTGGTCGAGAAGAAGAAGACAGTAAATTAGATGAACACCTATGAGTGGGTACCATGATCACGGTGCACGTCCACATTTCTATTTTTATTGACGACTCGCGTGGCGGAGCGTTCACCATACCAATCTGACACTCAGTGGGTCACGGGTTCAATCCCCGGCCAGACAGAAATGTGAATGATGAGTTTAGATTTCTGTTCTGGATCTGGATGTTTGTGTATTCGTCTTTGTGTGGCCATGACACCCACAACAAAATCCTACTGTGGGGTTATGAGTGTAGAAAGCGTTAATGTTTATGTTTTATTTCCCTTACGTAGCTAAAGTTTTACATCAACAAAATTTTTCGTCTTTATGAGAAGTACATTAAAATGTGACCGGTGCTTAACAAGTGAGCCGTAACTACACATTAAATTCAAAGTTGTATGTATGTGTAAAGACAGTTAGCACGTGTTGGTATTTCGGCATCTGTTTTATACAGATTTAATATCAAGCTGACACGTGTCGCGGTTTGCGGCCTCGCCTCTCAGATTATTGCCTAATTAATTTGACATATTGTCAATAGGAACAAAAAGTAGAAATGCTGTCTGTGGTTTTAAAAGTTGTTTTTGAGATTTGGAGAAAAATATGGTGTGTGCCCTGTCATGTTTAAATTGAAATGGTAATGTATGATTTCCTATATATGTATAAATACAAATATAACATTAATTTTTACAAGGATAAAAATTTAAACCGGATAAAATATACTGCCATCAACATCGAATGAAAGTTTTATGAATTCATGTATTCTACATTATTAGTTCAATATTCTTACTACATTTGTTATAAGAATCTGTGATCTCCACACTGTCCGGATAGTATTACATGGTTGTATTATAACAAAAATATGAGTTATTAATAAGCGAGCAATAACTTTACGACTTGCAATTATCTCGGTTTTTCAGTTTAGACTCACCGTATTCAAGTTTTTGTCCAAAGGTCGTCGCTATCGCCCATCGCTATGGTGTTCGAGCATAATTAATTACTTTTGTATAGCTTAGTGACTCCGCCGTACTTTTGTGTACTCTGCAATAAAACATTCATAACATTATAAATATGAAAATTAAAAATTAAAGCTTTTGGTGTATTCCTGATATGATTTACAAGAATTCATTTAAGTGAAGTGCCTTGATATTAAAAATCTTGTTCGTAAAAGTAATTATAAGTTACAATTGACATAATTTATTGCGGTAGGAAAGCAAATAAAAAATGACGGTAGTAAAGTTATGAAAATATATTAATTGAAGAATTGAAACGTGTGCAAAGTTACAACATTATATTTAAATTTATAATTATCAAATTGCCGTTAGATGAAGATATTGTTATTATACAGTCATTATTTAAATACATTTAAACTACCACTGCACCACCACTGTACCACTGCCATAACTATTTCTACATAATCAAACGTAAACAGTAAAAGTGCCATCGTTATTTGGGGCATTTATACTCATGTCCTGTGTATACGGGCAGTCCTCGGGGACAGCATTGCATCTGTGACCAACTTCTGTTAATTATTTTTGTCTTATTTGTGATTGATTACAGATTTCCATTGATGACACAGGCCACTTAACATTCGATGAACTATATGTTCATCTATTACTATTACAACAAAATATTTCATGACAACAACATAAAATTAAAAAAACGGGATAAAATTTTACTAATGCTAGGTGTTGCAAGCCTGTTTTAATTCGAATTCCACACAGATTAATTGTTAGATACGTACAAATTATATAGATAGACAGATAACCAAAAATAGCTTTGGCTAGAAATTCTGGTAATAACATATTATGTTTCCGGTGCTCTATGAGCGCTAGTTTCTACTGCTAAGTAGATACGCTCGCGATAGCAATTTCATTTTACTTTTTCTTATATTGCTAGATTTTATCAGCAGCTGCGGATAGCTGGCTCTTTCAACTATGACTATATAAGTATATCTATTGTGCTGTGTGTTCTAAATGTTCCAAAAATAACGATAAGATGTAC
The DNA here is from genome assembly GCA_018249875.1 of Cecropterus toxeus. Classification (NCBI taxonomy): domain Eukaryota; kingdom Metazoa; phylum Arthropoda; class Insecta; order Lepidoptera; family Hesperiidae; genus Cecropterus; species Cecropterus toxeus. Next base: position 9,536 of record DWNE01002836.1, on the reverse strand, counting down.
TTAAACAAATCAGGAAAAATGGATGTCACAATTTCTAACTCATGAAAAAAAAAAAAATATTTACATTCTTTAGCAGATCAGTTATGGATGAATCCCGGCTACTCAATCCAGGCTCGAAGGTGCAAATAAAATACAGACTACTGATTTTTTCTAAAAAATATGTGTGTATAAGAAACTAATCACTGCTTTACGGCGAAGAAGAACCTTGCGAGGAAACCTACACACCTAAGATTTCTTAAAAAGTTCTCAAATGTGTGAATTCTACCAATTTGCACTTTGCCAGCTTTGGGAATTATGTCCTTAAGCTCTCTCATTCTGAGAGAACACACGTGCCCTGCAATGAGACATTAATAGGTTGACGATAATGTTCTTTAGACCAGTACACAGCACCGTGACATGCTGCTGACATGCTGTTGCTGCATGCTGTTCTGACGCGCATGTTTCACTGACAAGCAGTGAAACATGCGCGTCAGAACTTACCTCACATATCTTTGACAAATGCGTCTACAATACTAAAAAAAACGGAGTGTCTGTCAGAGTTATCTCTAATTAGAAGCAATTTTCGTGTGAACTATACATCGTACGAAATAATTGTTCACCGTTTTGATGTTTTTGCGGTCCCATTACCGCGTCTCGGTGGGTGCGCGGGCGCAGTAATTTATCGGCCATTGCGGGAAAATGGGATTTTGTGATAAAACATCACGTTTATGACGTTCAAAACATGATTTCTTTTTCTTTTGGTTTACGTACGGAATTCGCTGGCTCTTAACAACAGGATCTGGTGTATGAAGTAGCAAGTAGGTTTATTAGAACGTGCTATGAGTAACATGTTGTTACTCATAGTAATAAATTGTAGGGAGTTATGAATGATATCAGAAGACAAAATATAACTTTCTGTACAAGTTGGTATATTTGCAGTTTTTCAAGGAATAGTAACTTTTTATTAATAGTTTATCTGTATTAGTAATATTGAAACATAATGGCTATGCCAGTTCACTGATTAGATTTAGAACTAACTGGACATTGCAAAGTTAAATAAAGTATTTTAAATTAAGGTTTTCTATATGAAAACGTCATAATTTAATTCTGACTTAGCTTAAGTTTAACAAAACTCCTTAATTCATTAACCGTTCTAAGGCTAACAGGCCAACCATACAGCAGTCTTAAAATCGAGCAACAAAGCAAATCCGCGGTAACCACCTAGTTTTTATATACCTATGAAAAACAGTCTAAATGAGCAAGTTCCGCGTCGCAGGCCGCAGTGATTGGCGGGGTATTGGGAACCCTAATATTTCACGCTTGTCAGGCAACGTACAAGCCAAGATAAAACTTTAATCGAAGGTGCAATTAACAAGCCTTTTTTCATTTTGCACTTATGTGTGTAATAAGAGTTTTTTCCGTTTCATAATGTGTGTACGTAAAAGGAATTTAATGGTAACCTATATTTTTTAGGTAATGATTGATTCGCATTTTCTTAAGCATTATCGTTAATTTAAACAACTTTTTACGGGTTAAGCAGCTGAAGTTAATTTGGCGGATAATTACTTCAGAAAATCAATAGTATGGAATTGTTATTGTTTACTTTTCTGTTCACTTTAAATAAAACTTGTATATTATAAGTAGACCGTATAATAGATACATACGTACGAAGCTTCCTTGAAAATTAATAAAGATTGAAGTTGGAATGCTTAATGTGTCTTAAAAAAATGTCACATATGAAAATCCCTTGGTTGGAAATAGCGGAACCCTTATATGAGGTATATATACTCCGAGGTATATAATCCAGTCCAGTCTGAATCAAGCAGTTTGTATAAGATAACCTGAAATTTTAGTTATAGTTCATGCGTATTTCTCAAATTTTCACGTCAACTTGTAATTTAGTATGTACATAAAATTGATTATGAAATTTAGAGTTTACTTTACAACAAGCAATATAATGACGTCAGAAATTAAATAAATTTGCTTTAAATTGATGAGTCTGCGTCAAAATAATGACATAAAAGTGTGAAAAAAATAGTGACAAACAATGTATTTTTTTGAATTGGTCTATTCATAGGTTTTAATTCGATATCAATGTTGTCATGATAAAAATATATCTTCCGTTTGTTTTCTTTATATAGGCGCCATATTTAAAAATGTGAAACCTATGGCACTTTCGCAATCCATATGCTAAATTCAGTGAAGCCGTTTGGGCATTAGAATGTGCCAAAGAAATGGACATACATACAGGTTAAAAAATATTACCCTCCTCATGATGCAGTCGGGTAAAAACTACGGTCGCACTGTCCATTCCCGGAGGCGAGTTCACGTTATTATTTTGAAGTCCAACCAACGTGACCGGGCGTTGCCTCGACGCCGGCCGTATATGGCGGCAAAAACTTCCGATTGACTGCAAAAACTAACTAATTACACATCTTCATTTGACCGTGATGCGGTGGCGGTTTTTGCACGTTCCGGACCGCTGGCCGTACGGCTGGGAAACTGTTGCGAAAACTGTGACCATAAATAACCGATATAACCGATACAGCCGCCACCCTCCCGTATACGGCACGGACGCGACCGGTACGAGATCCCGCGTTTTTATGAATTATCGACAGGTATTATCAGTTTTGTAACATTGATGGCGTGGCTACATGAAAGACAGTTTGCAGTGTCGCTGACGACAGACGGCAACAGTCGGCAATGGTTATCGACATGAACTGTCGCTCGTGTGTTACGAGCTTAGTTCCGAAATTTGAACATTACAGGATTATAATAATTACATACTCGTTGACAAAATTTGTTAAAACATATCATTATATTACATTAGCCTTAATGTCTCCTATTCTTGAAATATTTTTGCCCGACTACACCAGAACAATGATGAAGTTTTTGTCATATACACGTACAGTCGTCTTTACTAAATGAATAGCTATAGAAAAAATATAATAAAATAATGAAGTCATTATGTACAACAACCTTACAGCCTTGTTGTCTTCAGATTGGATTTTACCTCAAGAGTATTGTCATTTTTGTCTGTATATTTTATTAAATACTTGCAAAGAAAAACGAAAAGTTTTCGTTGCTCTTACAAAATGAAAAGGCATGGCACAGCAAATATTAAAAAAAAAACTAATATGAAAAAAAAACTGCTTGAGCCATACGTATGCACGTAATTTTTATTTCGCTGAGTTTAATATTTAAGTATGTATCTAATATATCACATATTATTTCTGTACAAACAAAGGCGAGGGAAGCGGAATAGATAAATGTGAGTAGCTAGATCCGGTAATTACACAAAACACGTGGAATAGATAGGCGTTGAGGTCAAAGTGGAGCTAATTAGGAAGATTTTAAAATTAAATAAAGGAACCTTGTAAGTAACATCGTTGCTTATATTTTTATGGAACTTTAGGAAGTAAACTTACTATCCGTGTAATGTGGTCAATGCCGGCTGTGGAAATCTCTAATTGACCTAAACTAAAATTGAAAAGTTGTTTTGAATGTTGGTCGCATACGTTCTGCAGACTGGTACCTTATATTGTACTAGCTGTGCTATGGTTTCACCTGCTACTAAATAAGGAAAAACAAACAAACAAGCATATCGTGATGTTATATAACAAATAAATGGGCTATTACTATATACACGAAAATACATTTCAATTGGAACAAGTAGTTCCCGTGATTAGGGCGTTCAACCAAACACACTTTTTAGCTTTATTATATTAGTATAGATGTATTGATATTAAAGTCCAACCAAGATGGGTTTGAACCTTCAATAATAATTGTGCAAATAATATTATAAAATATAGACACATAAATACTATACCGATATTAGTTACGCTGTCTTTTCGAATTACATTATTATACTGTATATAATGTATATTTGCTACAACTTACCAACCTTTCCTTTTTCCTGTGACTAACTTGTATCTATTTTATTATAATCGTTTTAATATCATAAACATAATCGGACAAATCCGGGGGTGAGAAGATAATTAGCATTAATTATAATTATTAAAACAAAACTAATGTAGAAATAAGATTAGGATATATTTTTAAGTAGATTTACTTTCGTCGCAATTAATTTTAATGATCATTATAAACAAAATGATTTATTTTTCTAAGTGCTGAGGTAATTGTCGTTTTAAGGACTCTTAAGTAAATGTTTCACACATAAAATAATTATTATCATATGTAAAAACTGCAATTAAATACATAATTATGGCAATAACCATACGCCAATGTATATACCCTTCATAATTATATTAATTTTTACAATATTTATTTAAATATTTAATTGAAACTTGAATTACTGTACCTACTCATTAAGTAGGTTTTTTGCTTCCAGCAAAAATGGTCTAAGAAACTATACGTCTCTAATTTCATAGGAAATAATATTTTAAATGACCACTTCACTTATTACACTTTTTTAGGGTTCCATACCCAAAACGTAAAAACGCAACCCTATTACTAAGACTCAGCTGTCCGTCTGTCTGTCACCTAGCTGTATCTCATGGACCGTGATAGCTAGACAGTTGAAATTTCATAGATAAAGTATTTCTGTGGTCGCTACAACAAAAATACTTAAAACAAAATAAAATAATTATTATAAGGGGGAGGCCCCATAAAACCAACATGATTTTTTTTGCTGTTTTTTTTAAGATAATGATACGGAACCCTTCGTGCTCGAATCCTATTCAGACTTGGGCGATTTTTCTGTATAATTGTACTCCTATTTAAACTACATGGTACATCAAAAGCCAAATTTGATTGTGATTGTGTGATTCCATTATTTGGTCGATTGTAACCCCTTGAAACTATTTATATACCATACTTCACCACGCTTCTAAAAACGGATTGATAGAATGGTAATTAAAAAAAAACTGATTTTAATTACGGCTTTTTGTAATCAACCCTATCGTGATTTCCAGACAAATATACTCAAAAATACATAAATTGAAAATGCAGTAATAGGAAAATTCATTAAATCAGTCCGTTTAAGATAGTTCCGTGGCGCACGATAATGAATATCGATGGTTTCAGAGTAAGGCGGGGTAAAAACTGCACAGACTTAACGCTACGTCGCAAGCTTTGAGCGATCGACTGCTTTATTTACGTGTTAACTATCTTTTGAACTTGTATATTAAAATTCAATCTATCTGCACTATACTATTTTGTAAGATATTTACGATATGTAAAATTATAAAAAAAAAATGTTTTTTCGGATTCATTACATTTTCGGCCACCATTTATTCCTAGATGAAGTATTCCTTCAATTAAAAAGAAATCCATTGAATTTTGGAAAAATGTTCGTATATACATATATCATAGGTTTTACAAATGCAAACACCTATATACTTTTTAAAGTAATTTTGAAAAAATCGTACATGTTAATACTAGTATTGCTACAAAATATTCACTTTTTGTTGTAATTTGTGTTCTCCTACGATTTTATTGTAAAAGGCTTAACATTTTCGAAGACAAGTAAACCCCGGATACGATCTAGTATGTAAACATATCCAAATAAGTTCGATATACATAATAATTTTTATGTAAAAACAACGACGATTTTATCGAAGTGATGGAGTACTAAATAAAAACGAGCAATTAAAAACCGTTATAATTGAGCAAAATACTGCAATTGTAATCGATTATACGTTATTATAATGGGGTTCTAACACTGATTAGGTGTCCAGTCACCTAGTGAATTAACTGGTAAATGGGTTTTTCAAAGAGATACTAAAATCACATATAAAATTATATTTTATTCTCGTATTTCCGTACTTTTGCTCATTTCTATTAAGTTTACTCCTGTAATAAGTATCCCATTTGTTAATTTAAGTCATAAACTATCTGTACACGTAAGTAGTTAAAAATAAAATTTCAAAAATTGTGCTTCCATGTTTCCATGTAGGATAATGCCTATATTTTATACCTACTTGTGCTGCCTAGGAGTTGTCTAATTTACATTTTAGAATTGTAATAGCAAATATGTCGTCAAACATTGTAATTTAAAAAATAAACTTTTTACATTTACATCCATATTTCTTATTGTCTTTATAACTTATCTCACTGGTTAGATGTTAATACTGGAATCTTGTATCTTGGTATTACAATGGATTGCGGGTAGTTTGATGTGTAATTGACCAGAACTAAAGTTATATCTAGACTAAAAAAAGCAAAATGTTATATTTTCCGTTAACATGTACTGTAATTTAGTATAATATGGTCACTATAGCGAAGTAATGGTTATAGAAGACCTTTTCTCCCCTCTTCACCCTAAGCCTAATTTCAATGCCAATTTTGTTGTTTGTGATGTAGAAAAAGATATGTTAACGGGAATCTATTGAAACTACACAACCTTTTTAACCGCTGAACTCTTGTAAATTGAGCCTTTTACTTGTTTACAAACAATAATAAGTTATCTGATACCCGTAATACAGCGCCGCACGCGAACTGTTATACCTAATTTGCATAAAAATGCTCTCAATATGATCCTTGTCTATATCTGATTGCATGAGCTTATACGTATTTTCAGACATTTGGTATCTATTAACTCCATGTGGAAAATAGTTTAACCCAAAGTATGTGTTGCACCTCCTGATGTCTTGCCAAAACATTTGTTTCTTTTCATACATTCGAGACGATCACTATACTATACTTCACTGAACCAAAGTAGTAATCTTTCGATCTAAAGTGTTGCATACTTGCGGGACAAGATCGAGCTACGGTATCCACTGCCAGTCGTAAGAGTACTAGGCGACTACTAGGTGATAGCCGGAAGTACTGCCGGCAAGAATGGGAGCTCGAATTGCCCAAAACCGCGGAAGACGACGGTGGTCGTAAAACGTCTTGAAAACCCGAAGTATGGTATAAGATGTGCGCATGTATGTGTATGTAGTGATGAGCTCTTGGAGGCCAAAAGGATCACCTTTATTGGAATCTGGATGCGCTCTTATTAATTAATCTTTACTAAACTACGTAACGCTGAGGATGACCACCGACAGGACATTACCTTGAAGAGTCTCCCAAGAAACCAATTTATAATGTGTCTTCTCCGTTACCTAATAAAAACAGCTAACATAGAATCATGACATAACCGCAATTGAACGAAATGGCAATTGGTATAGTGAAACGAAAATTATTCTTTTATTTTGAATGGTGGTTCAAACATGGCATTCAATTTCGACGCTTTATCGCGATAACATATTTGTGTCTTGGCATTGGCTATTTCCCATTGGTTCCATTATATTCAAAGACTATGCTAAACTCGGACACTAAATACAATTGTTGATGGGAATGAAGTTCGTCATCCCTCCACCAGCATTTCGAGGTCCACTGCTGGAAAAAGGCTTCTTCCAGTGGGTTTGTGACAACATGTTTTTTCACGCCAAGGTTGCTAATAGCAATGCTTCTCAGGCGTGTTGAAGGCCGCGGCGGCTGTTGATCGCACGTGAATCGCTCTTTCTTAGTCACCTACTATGCCATTGACGGGCAGAGAGGGAGTGATGCTATACAAGATCGACGCCACTTGGTACTCGGACGTTAGAGTAGAGATTGAAATAGCTGATTAATAATTGTTTGGCCTCTGTCAGTCGTATTTCAATCCATAGCTCTGGTCTCAGATACCATCAAGATTGTTAATTGATAAACCTATGTTGTATGTTAAAGTTATATTTGTATTATACAAGGTAACACTTTTTGCTTTGTTTGCAAATTTTTAGTTTTAATTAGATTTAGTTATTATTATTGTTCAAGCCATTACTGTCTCATTACTGAGCACGTGTCTTCTTTCATAATGAGAGACGATCAGGCCATAGTCCACCGCAATGGCTAAGTGCAAATTAATAGTTCATAAACTTTTGTGAACTTTATTTTATGGACCTTTTTGGATTGTCATGATTATTTATTATTTATAATTCAGAGTCGCCCTGAGAAACTATTTTATTAAACCTCAGCAAATTTCAAATACGTTATTTACAAGTTGATTTAGTATTTCTGATCTCGTCACTTTTGTAACGGTATGCCTAAGAACATTAACAATCCAGTGACAATGAACCTGCGACGAACGATTAAGTAGCGCCGAACGAAGCAGGTGGGACGTTACATGTTAAAGAATAAGAAACAGATACAAAAAATCGGCGACAAGATAAAAACCCGATACGTTACCTAAACCAGTCACTGCCCATTAGCCCGTTGAAGCCCGAGCGGGGAATTTCACAATTTTTGTATCTACGAGTATGTCGTTACACTGAACGCGGCCAATAAATATAGTACGCTATCGAGTTGATGATCCTACGCACTAGATACAACGGTATCAGATGTGGGGGTCCACACGGGCGGGTGAATCGCGGCATTTCATGAGGTCTTACGCGGCATTTCTAAATTGTGTATATTTTTCAAACTTTTGTAAGTTTTTTGATTTATTCTATTTATTCTATCAATGTGCATAGTTGATACCAGTTATAGGTAGCTCCTACTCCAGGAAATATAACATTTTTTTATAAGAATGAAGTAACAATCGAGCAGTGATTCTAATGGAAGTTAATCGCAGATGCGTTACATCTCCTGAGGACTCATAAAAAAGTGAGCAGGCAATATTTAGTACACTGTGACGCCATAACACGTATCACCAAAAGACAAGAAAAGTCATGTAAGAAAATGAAAGCGTTTGCTTTTTCGTAAAATAAATAAAATAACATAACAGTAATTGTAAAGAGCCAATATTTTGGTATTTTCTCCTGCCTGGATTTTTTTTCATTTCATGTTTAAGCATAAATAAATAAACAATTAAACGGAATAGTATAAAAGTAAATGTAAAATGTTCTATAAGAATTGCCTTTACATTTGTAGATTTTATGTTTAGGCATAAATAACAGAAACATAATTTTAGAATATAATCAAATCACCGCCCGTCTGAGCGTATCCCGTAAACACGTCGACGTTATGAAAGAACACGGCGGCGATACGCGACCGTAATTACACAACTGCGGGTCTCCAATGAAAACGCATCTTTATGCGCCGATACGCCGATAAACCTAAAACCTCTAGCTACGACTATTGCCAGATAAACAGCCTACGAAGGGACACAAAAAATCACTTTGAGCTGCGACTTTACACTTTACGATCGACGACACGGAGCATTTACAAAGCATTACGTTATAGACTCTCAGGCCCAATGTTAATCGATTAACAAAATGTTTTATAGTGATGTGATTCACATGTGAACTACGGTGGACATATCAATTTTGTAGTTTGATAGGGTTTTATTAAATCTATAAAATATTTATGTATACCATATACATATGCATTTATGTATTCATAGTTTTTAAGGAAATAGGCAAGGCAAAGAATCGCCGTTGAATATTTGATATCCAAATAGGAATAAAGGCCTTTCTTCAATCAGCTGCGCGTTGCTGACTTTGAGAACAGAGTAAGAAGCTTCATTTAAATGACCACATTCTTAAATAAAACACGCACGCTTTCTACACTCATAGCCCCACACTAGGATTTTCTCCTGTGTCGTGGGTGCCATGGATACACAAACACGAATA
>DWNE01002835.1:0-17868 GCA_018249875.1 Cecropterus toxeus | reverse complement strand
ATCGATTAAATAAAAATCGATTTTTGCCCAGCCAAGTCACATCCCTACGTATAAGTATGTCTGTCTCTCTTACCACATTCTTCGGACCAGAAAATATCAGCGCTTAACACATTTAATAGGTGTGGCAGTGGTGCCTCTGGAAGCGAAGCAAAAAGGTTTTATCAATTTCAACTTGTTAAAATAGATATATTAGAAGTTAAGTTTTTTTATGTTGTTTTATTAATTACCAAACTGCAAACGAGCATGCAGTCCACCTGATGGTAAGTGGTTACTGCCACCCATGGACATAATATTTAGTTATGTCGATATGTCACATTTATAACATGTATTTGTGCTAATATAATAGTTATCAGAATCTGTATCTGTACTGTATTGAGCCATGGTGTGGGCCGTATTCCGTTGCCTAGATGCAGGTGTATTCGGAGTTATATAACACCCCCACGTCTCCTCCCGGCGACCCCACTAGGACATAAATCAATACCGAGAGTACATACTCGTTTATGTATGCACTTTGAATCGCCATTTTGGGTGCGGCTATAAATTCAGGTACACCGATCTTTAGTTTTTATAATATTTCGTTTTCGTTAACCCATCATTGTCCCACTGCTGGGCACGGGTCTGCTCTCAGATTGAGAAAGTTACAGGTCCACCGCGCTGGCCTGGCCTGGCCTGCATTGCAGTGCATTTTGCTGTTTTCATACACCTTTGTGATTTTGTTTTAAAACTCAGGTACCTACCGGAGTTTTCAACAAAGGGCGTTTTTATTGAAGGAAACATCTTAAGGAAACCTTTCCTTAAGATGTTTCTTTCAATAATAAATTAAAGCAACGGTAAACAATTAGAAATTAGAAAACATAAAATTATCATACCAAAGGCACTGATAAATTTCTACTAACGCGCCGATGAAACTAAACATACATGCCAGGTGGTAGAACCAATGTTGTTCGACTGCGGAAGTACCACCGCCACACCTATTTCTAGCGTGAAGCAGTTTTGCGTTTCGGTGGAAGGGTGTGATTGCTGGCTCACTTAAATATGAGGCGACCATCTCAGTCCTCGGGAGTAGCAACGCATCTGTGCTCGACTTCATATAGAACCTCTGTTCTATATGAGGTTGCTTACAAATGTCCATGGGCGGCAGTAACCATTTATCATCAGGTGGGCTGCTTGCTCGTTTGCTACTTCATATTTATAAAAAAAACCTCAGATAAAACCTGATCGTATGACGCTGAAACTTAATCCTCAGGGGCAAAAGGGTTAACCTCAGGTAATCAGGTAACCTCTGGTCGTATTTGGGGTTATACAGATGTCCATGGCAGTGGTAACTTACCATCAGGTTGACTGTATGTTCGTTGCTACGTCGATATTATAAAAATCGTGGCGACATCACTTACTTGGGCCATAATCATAATTTTTAATCATTTTTTGAGTTGCAATAGGTAAATTGGATTAATCTGAATCAGAATGAACTTATGTATACAGGCTATTGAAATGATAAATGGGTCAAGTTCTAGTGAAATGAAGCCTTAGGTTATTTTATAAATGTCAATAATCTGAAAAAAAATAGTGACGTTCCAATGCGCTTTTTGCATTCGAGCTCATTTAGGTTTAGTTATCATAATCATACGATACATTGATTTGATATCAATCCAAAAACAATAATTAATCTCAGTTTATGCTTATTTATTGCATATCATTTGTTTATTATTATTATGAGATTATTTTTTATAGCTTGACATATCCGGATCAAATCTAAATCAGTTTATTAATCGACCAACGAGTATATGAGATATTAATTAATTTGTGTGGTCGCCACTATCGATTTGGTGAGATTTCACTTTTTAACAAGGAAACCAATTGTCTAGAAAGTATTACAAGTGTTCGCGAACTTGTTGCGCGAAATACAGATAATAACTTAAGTATAACGACAAAACTATCGTAAACGCTCTACGTCCTTACAAGCTCACGGGAACTTGAACTTTAATTAATGAAAACAAAGGCTCAAATCGAATGAGAAAGTTGTGATATGATTTGATACATCGTGTTGTGGTATGTAAACTATAATACACCCAATAACTAAAGCGCACAACGGAGTTTAAACTTTAATATGTAAACGCTAGCTAAACGCGGCCTGGCTTAGCTATAGCTCAGTATGATTTCCCGTGGGAATTTCTGGATAAAAAGTACATAACAACACTTTTGTATATACATTATACTATATGTACATATATCAATTCAATTTATGAACGACTTTTCGGTTTTTGTGGATACGAACACACGGAAGCAGATTTTTATTAATAAATATTGAGCCTAAATTCGCAAGTTTCTTTATAAGATTAGTTATTAGCTGTGTTGCCATGTGTATAGGTTAATACATTCGATCGATTAGTGATTATCTATTCGCCTGTAATATTATTATCTTCATATTTGACATCAAATTCGGGCGGTCCCCTTTTTTGTTAAGGCTCGAATGTTTCTTTTTAATTTATACACAAAAAGAAGTCCATGGATGTTTATAAGCCTAGACTTACTCGTAGTTTTATGAATACATACATAAGTAAATTATTATTTTTACACACGTCGTAATCTACAAGATTTGTAAAGGAATTTGTTATTCACTAGCTGTGCCTAGCGGTTGCACTCGCGTTGAAAAAGTATAACATTACTTTAAATTGTAATAACTTTTGACCACGAAGACAGAAGACCGATATTAACTAAATAAATACTGAATGTTAATCAATATATGGACAAAGATAATTTACAAAATTAAATTAAATTCAGTTGTTTTCATTTGGTTTCAAACAGACAGACAAAACTTTTAAAGCTTATAGAAGTCTCCATTATTATTTGTCCTCAGTCCTTCAAATTATTTTTATGCAAGAATATGGGATGTTTAGACACGAAATAGTTGCGTTTTTTGTTACATGTATAATTTTTTTATGCCAATAATTTTGTATATCCGGTGCTTTATGTAGCAGAAAGTTATGTTACATGTATGAATTTTCTATGAGGGTAATTCTGTATACCGGTGCTCCATATAGCAAAGAGCTACAAGCTGATTGGTTTAGGTTCGTCGCTGATTGGGATGGACAGGGCTCTGATTGGCTTTTACTGACGGTGATTAGTTTAGAATTAATGAGAATGAAAATTAAATAGGATTTGACTAATTGACAAATATGATATCAGAATATGTTTGTAATCTCTCTTACCAGATTGCGACAGCAGAAAGGTTATGTTTTTGAGAGTGTATGTGAAGTTAAATTGTTTTTATATTATTTGTTTGACATGGGTTGTGTCCTAAACGGCTTAGTATACGAAAACAATGCGTTTTGTCTTTTATTAGGTATTTTATGTAAGTAACTGTACACTGTATGTTTTCAAATTAACATGAATTATAACTTTCAATATATGTAATACTTTTTCTAATTTTCCTTTTTTCGATGCGGCATATGCATCTTATGTATGCAGTGGGGCTCCTCCTTTTTGCAAACATATGGCTTTTTTAGGCAGCGATGTTTCTCCGTTGGATCGATGGTTGATTGGTTGAACTATGTAGTCTTTTGTTATTAGGATATTTAAAGTTTAAACATCTTCTTTCTACCCAGTCAGATGACAGCTACGCTTGATGCTTCTCCTTAACAATCAAGCATCAATATTAAGTTCCTCATAATTTTAATTCGTCAGTGACTTGTCATTAATAGAAAATGCTTTCTATACGATCAATAGGCAATTACGTTACACTTACAGGCATGGCCTTTATCAACCGAGATTAGTACGAGATTTATATAATTATTATATAAGGATTAAGTATGTTTAACGAGATTAGGACCGTTACGGCAAGTTTGTTTTTGCCTACACAGAAAAGTTGTACTAGTGTTGCTTTTTATGGCATGGGAGTAGAGTAACAGTGTACAGTATGCTTGATTAGGTGTGTTACTAATAAAATATTATAAGTCATAAATTAAATATGTTATTATGTATGCAAATTAATAACTTTTATGTAGTCATAATATCTAAGTCCTGACGTTATCTTTAAAACTTAGATGGAAGGCTATTTACATTATCAACTACATTTTAATATTAGTGAGAAGACCTTTCGCAACTCATCATAATATGGCGCCACTGCATCCTGAATCACGGTATAGAAGTTTTTTCAACATCTTGCATATATACAACTATCGAAGAACGGCTGCTACCCACGCATAATACTTAGCCTGACGGGAGATCTCCTGTTCCCAAATTAGCAGGGACATAATGTTAATAATTACGCATCAGTAAACCTATAGAAACCATAACAGCGGAATAACAAAATAATTAATATCAACTATTTTTTTTATTTCATTACCAAAAACAATAAAGCAGTAAGCCTATTAATTCAACGAAAAGATATTTGACGTAACAGACCTATCCTAAGACTGTTTAGCAACGCCAAAAGTGATTAGAGAAAAATTGATTATTTCACAATTTGCGCGGGTGTTGGCAGCGATTGAACGTGATTTATCATATAGCAATCAAATGATAACGGATAAGCCATGTAGCTTATTAAGAGGTAATTAATTGTGGAACAAACAAGATTAGAAATATTTGGATGTAAAACTAGGGTTGCCAATAAAGTTAATGTTGTCCGTTATGAAAAAAAAAACGTACAATATAAATATATTGTTTTTTATAAAACTCAAAAAAGATTCAGTTATATTAAGCTTTGTTGATTCTTTTTAATGATTCCGCTTTTTAATAATTTAGGATATTGTATAGAAATTGAAGTATTAGGTATATTCTTTGAAAACTTTCGAAACTAAATAAAAACACAGTCAAAAATGTTTTATTATCTATTAAGACTTTTTGGTTTTGCTATTTTTCAATATTTAGGAAACCCGAAATATAGTTATACAGTAAATATTATAGTTTCATTCGCTGTTTGTGATCCTACGTCGAACATGTCATTGTGTGCGTTCGTGAAGTATGTATGTTCGGTGTTGTAATTAATGTATTAGGCGATGGTGTAATTGATTGATTTTTTACTGTTCTATTTATCTATGACGTAATATACGAATGTGTATATACACATATTACGGTCATTACGTATGTGTGACGCCAGGTGTTCAGAAAGAAAGAAATTGTTTATTCGGTGCTTGTAAAACAAATTTTATCGCAATGCAATTACCTATAACTTGTTGTCGCTAATAAAATTATGGTAATGAATTTGATTCCACTAGTTTAATATTAGTTTTATATTACCTTTAATGGCAGTGTGAAAGGTTAGTACGTGCTTTGGAGGTTGAAGACATGTGAGATTTGCTTTTACTCTCTATATACTCGTATTATGTGCATTATTAAGATATGGCACAGGTAATATTAAATAAAATAATAACGACAATAGTTACTGTTAATTTAAACATCAGAAAAAAACATATAAATATTAAAACATATTAATATTTAAAAAAAGATATAAATATTAGTGTTTTATTTTTTCAAAATTACATTATTAATTTCGTCGTATATTTTTGGTATAATTAAGTATACCAATGTTGTAACTTTCTTCAACTTTCTTCAAGTGAACAATAATTTTACTGAATATATATATTTTAACACACACTTATATACTCTAAATATTTATAACTAAGCTTTAACTTTGTTCAAGACATTTAAAATTCAAGTTATTTTAAGGTATTTTTGAAGACGAAAGCCCAGCTAGCCAGACACGTCCCAAGTGTTTCTCTCACTTAAGCGCGTCTGGTTTAGCTGAGAGTCTGCGACACTTCGGTGTTCGTCTACTTCTTACATTTTACTAAGAAAATAAGAAATACATATGTACAAGTGCAATGCATACACCACTCCGTTATAAGGGAATGAAATTTATTTCTAGCGTGTGGTTTTATTTGTGACTAGCTGTGCCCCGCGGATTCACCCGCTATAATATAAGAAAAGGTCCAAGAAACAAACGTAGCGTAATATTATATAGCCAATGGTACTATTCAACACAAAAATATATTTTCATTTCAAACCAGTAGTTCCTGATGTTAGTGCGTTCAACCAAACAAACACTTCGGCTTTACAATATTAGTAAAGATGATCAGAATTATAATGTATCTGCCCCGTTCATCCGTCTACTATAAAGGTATGTGAATTCGAGAAGCAATGGTCAAAAGTTGTTTAAAGTAACTCATTCAAATTTTCGTTCAATTTGGAGGGCTAAAGTACCGCTAAAATTAAAAATTCTGTAATTACTGAACCCATTTGTGACATTTTAAGGGGCGAAAATATTCAACAATAACATAATAGAAGAACCCAAGTCGTTAATATAATATTTAAAAAAACCCGGCGTAATGTTTCGATCCCAAACCATATCTGAAAATTACAAACACTAAGGAGTAGTTAATAGTAACATTACTTACCTTTCAATCCACTCCTTTAATCCCACATGGGCATCTCCACCCCGGGCGGTTGTCCCTTGCCTTGACTTTGAATTTGGCCCACGGCACGTAATAGGTGCATCAAATTCTATACTAATATTATAAAGCAGTAGAGTTCGTTCGGTTGAAGGCGCTTATCTCAGGAACCACTGGTTCGCATTGAAAAAATATTTTAGTGTTGAACAGTAAATTTATCGTGGAAGGCTTTAGGCTATAAAACATCTCGATATGTATGTTGTTTTAAATAGATTGTTCTCTAATAAACACGGGTGAAATTGCGTGGCACAGCTAGTCCATTATATATTATGAAAAACTTTTTATTTATTGACCTATTTACGTAAGCTTGAATAGGCGAGCTTCGCTCTTCTGTGAAAATTGACCTATTTTGTACTATCTTGTATACTTTTGTATTTTGTACCTACGGCATAGAATTTAGTTAACATCTTTCTTTGGTCATTTGGCATCTCATTTGGGCTGAAAAATGATTTTAATAAAATTTCACATACCTGCCTTAAATTTAATTTGCCGGATATACAAGTATTACCTCTAATTAATCAGTACCTACAAACCGAAACACCTTCCCTAATTGACAGTTGCTCGCTATCTTGAGCCCATAGGATATGATGAACACGCAAACTACTAAACACTTCTAGGCAGTGTTCCAAAACAGTAAATCAGGCATTACGTTTGAAATAATACACAATAGTGTTGACGTTAAGTGGACACTATAACCCGGTTCAAAGATCAAGTGGCCGCGGGAAATCCCACTCTCCATTACGTCGGAACAACGCTTGACAGGCACTGTTACAAGCTTACGACAGCCTAGAAACCTTTTCTTTTTAACCGACTTCGTAAAGGAGGTGGTTATAGAACCACCTCCTTTTCGAAGTAACATGGGTTCGACTGTATGTATTTTTTTATATGTTTATATTTCTGAACTTCTAAGGCGTTTCGTTAATTGGATGGAAAATGAGAGTATACGAATACTTTGCTACATAAGAGAGAAGAAAGATATAACCCCCGACTCTTCAGAATAGAGTAAAAGAGAGCGACGTATACACTTTTATCTACAACAAATAAAGTGGTTGTTAAAAATATTTATATACCATCCACCTATCAGCCATTTAAGGCTCACTGCTTTACTGACCACATAATCATCATATGGAGCATGCATGATGGTTGATGATGAGAGGGATTAAGAAGTGAGTGTTTATGTTATAAAGAAAGGCGCTACTGCCCATCTTTTAGAAGTCCTTAATAATGATCCTTAGTTGCCTCCTACCACGTTGACGGGAAGATTTGAAGTGGGGGGAGGGGCTTTAATAAATACCGACATTAGACTGTATTCATATTTAATACACACAGTAATGTTAACTATTGTCACAGTTAGAACATAAATTTATAACCGGACAGTAAAGCAACTATAGACAAAACTAAAATCCTACTCGAAGTCTGTTACGGATACGTTGCCACTTAAGATTAAATGGGAGGTCTTCATGTAAAATTTCAAAAGATTTTGAGAACTTTTCCTGACGGTATTTTACTAAAGCCGGGTTAAATCGACTTCTATATAAGCTTGCTATACTCAAAACCAAGTGTTAAGTACGTCGATTGAAACATATATACTAAGATTTATGACGTTGCAAATTTAACGCTGTTTTCATACACAGCAATTTATAGCCCTTGTTAAACGACTACACATAATTGCACAGGGTTGCGTAACATAATCCGTGAACTTTATTTAACCTGCTTATTCACATTCGACAGGTATCGTGTTATATCGTAAGGGCCGTAAAATATATGTATATTGTTAATTTTAAATCGTAAAGTATAAAGACATTAAGACATAAGCAATTTGAGGAAAGGAAGTGAGAGAACACCGCACTTAATGTAACCACTTGTTACGCCGCCTTTGATTGTTAATTAATTGATTGTTGAATATATGTACATATAATATTTAATATGTAACTGGCCCTAAATAAGAGAAGTAATGTTAATGTCGATTGACACCGATTCTTATTGAATATAGATTTTTAAAAGATTAACGTCCCACAACGCATCTGGCGTTGAGACTTCTAAGGACTAACATGGTCACCGTTAACCGGCATCCACTCTGTAATAGGGAGAAACGTTAACCTCGTATGAGCATTCAAAAGTTTTCTATTTTTTGCGTAATCTTTTCATTTCAATGGAAATATGGAAGTCTGAAATCAAAAGCTGTAGTGATATCTTAAAAATACTCGTCATCTTTAAATAGCAAAAAATTTAAATGTAAAGTAGCCTATAGACTGACCACTTAAATAACCATGCAACATCCATGCAAAATTTCATGAAAATCGGACCAGTGGTTCTCGCGTGATTGGGTCACACACAGACACATGCTATGTTATTTTTATATATTAGTATGCAGTATAGATATAGATGACTCCTGTTAAAGGTGATAAAAGATAAAAAATATATTATTCAGATAATACCTATATTAAAAAAACATATTTTTGTAAACTGGCTTTTTATAGTCTTTTTTTAGATTAAAAGTCTCAAATTAAGCTATACTGATTCGACGGTTCCATTAACGCGTCTACACCGAAATCTCCCCGGTATTTAGCTGAACGGTATTTTAATTTTTAAGATGAAACTTTTCAGTACCTGGCATGAAAGTTATGGCTTCTTTGCGGGAAATTATTATCAAAAAACGATTGAGTTCTTTTACATTTAACACAAAAGTGACAGACAAACATATTACGAGTACATGTTAAATGAGTTATTTTGATTTTGTGCAAAGCGATACATTTTATATAGAGAATTAAAAACCAATATGCGCTCTATATTTATGTTCATACTCTCTTATTTTCATATTTATATTTATGTAAACACCATTAAAATTTTATCTATAAGGATCGCTCATTCGGTTTGTTTATAAACTACTTCTTGCTGTTGTACAAACATCCGGCAAACATTTGACAAATATATCCGACCTAAATTAGGTCACTACTGCCATTCACACCCCACTGTTTATATTAAAATCGTGTACATTCACTGTGTAATTGCAGTTTTGATTGATGGTTGCATATGCCCATAATATGGACATGGGCTAATGTGAAATTTATCTTTTACGCTCCATTAGAGACCGCTATTACACCGTGATGCAGCGATATGCTTCTTTATCTTTTAGGGATATGGGCCGCTTTCAACTTGCAAGAAATATATATTGCATAATTTTGTGTAGTATTTTATTTATGTTCTTTATTTCGATAAAGAACATAAATAAAATACTACACAAAACAATTAGTCTGTCACAGCTGATAGTTGAAACTCGGACTCTCAATAAGATTGTTCCTAAAATAAAGCTCTTAAAAGTGTGTAAAGTCTTTTCTTGTGCATCGCAAATGTAAATGCGAAGGCTGTAGCCTAAACCCTTGTAACTCGGAGAGAAAACCCGGCAAACTGATGGAACATTAATTGGTATACAATAATGACATTCTTTCTAAAGTTCCGAAAAAGTTTCGTTACATGTTAATTCTAAAAATTCATTCTACCGTTTCCGACGCGAAACAATAATAAAAACAAAAAAAGCAAACAAGCTTGCACGTTAGCTACGCATTACTAGAAGCGTTAAAATAAATATATTATTACAAAAACAAAAAATATTGTTTAATAAAAAAACATAACGGGTATGTAATAATTGTTACCATTTATTGTTACATAACAGTGTAAGTGCATATAACGTTTACATATTAATAACGTATTGATAGGCCGTATATTTATTTATGGAAGTGCGTCGCGGTAGAGTTTCCGTACACTCCGACTATCATTCAGAACGTGAGCATAAGTTGTTATTAATACTTATTCGGTAGATTAGGGAGTGTTCCAATCGACGTGGAAACTTAGTCTTTTTCACACGAATGATATTTTTGAAGGTTAAGAAAACATTGGAATGTTTACTCCTATTTCACCGTCTCTCACCTATTTCTGCCTTAAATTAACCCAAGTATCAAACGCCTCTGCGATCTGGTTTAAAGTTAAAAAGAAAATAATAATTTGCTTAATACTTTTTTTTAAGATTGCTGAGAATTAGAATTGCAATGAAATATTAAAAACTAGCTGTGCCACGCAGTTTTACCCGCTGTTATTAGAGAACAAGCTAATAAAAACAAACAAACATAGCGGATGTTATATAGCCTAAAGCCTTCCACGATAAATTTACTATTCAACACAAAAATATTTTTTCAATTCGAACCAGTAGTTCCTGAGATTAGCGCGTTCAACCAAACAAACTCTACTGCTTTATAATATTAGTATAGATTATGTCGGTAAGAAGCAGTTACCACTTGCTATCAGGTGGATGCAGTCCGCCTAACAGCTTGTTCGCTATTTCTACGTTTTAAAGAGTCAGTCCATTAATCAATACCTTGATGCACCAGAGCGTAATGCTGCATCGAGAGCTCTCATTAACAAGCTTCATTCATTAGCTCCGACGCTTTAGCAAATTGCAGGCTGTTTATTTGACGCTTGCTAGTGAAATTGCAGCTCTTTTAGTACGTAAAGCTTTTATAGCTTTCATCATATGAAGTTTTTATATAGGACAAGGATCAAAAGAACAACATGTCCATTTCATGTTAGCCTCTTACATTATTGCAAGTACTGACGAGTGAAATTTCAATAACGTCTAATAAAGTTACTTATATATATTTTCAGTATTAGAAATATTACCGAAATAAACCTATTATACTATTACACCCACGCCATTAAGTTAATATAATTGTATCATTATATCATGACGTTACGGCGTTAAATGGTTAGATGTAGATGAAATTATTATTTTTACTGAAAGGATTTTTGGAATGACAAAATAGTTTGTTTGTATGTATGTCCGTTTGTTCGGCATGCGCTACAGTCCAAGCGGCTTGACGGATTGTGACATATCATAAGAATCATCTCAGTTTGCACAGTGACATAGGCTTTTGAATTTTTAAAAATGACGCCTGAAAAATTGAGGAAAAAGGGGTGCGAGGGACGTTTCTTTATTATTGCAACAATAACAAATGAAAGCTAGTAAATAGACCAATTAAATAATATAATTATATATTGTAATATTTTTACTTGATTATTTTGACAAAAAATCATATAAGCGTAAAATTAAATATTTAAAAATAATTATATTAACAAAAATTTTTTTTAAAACAGTTTTTTATTTTAATGTTTTAACGATTTTACTAGTTAGTATTAAACGAAGATTAAACAACCATTTAGAAAAAAGGGTCAATAACGATAATATCTTTGATTACGCATAAAACGCTTAATTAAACGATAAAGTTGCTACACAGAAATCTTGGCATCATAAATTGATTTTAATTGCATATTTGGTTTTGCAAACGCATGAAGTCGCACATGTGTGGAAAATTGGTCATATCATTGCAAACGATATTAATAAATCAAAACAAATATTTTAATTACTTTGACATCATATTAATGCGTATTGCATTTTTATTTCGCTGTTTTGTAAGCTATAAAATTTGTTAATTATTTTACAAAATCTGCAATATTGTAAAATTTGATTTTATTTATTTAATAATCGGTAAACCGAGTTGCGCTTTTAACTGTTATGGTTAACTGTAACTACTAATTATAAAAATATTTGTTTGAAGTAATTATCAAGATGGTAGAACCACCATCACCATAGTAGAAGCACCATCGCCACATCTGTTTCTGCCTAATAATAGTATTGTTACGCGGTGCTGTGCTGCACTGCATTGAAGGGTGTGGTAAGGAAGACATGCTTATCTGAGGCGTTCCAGTTTAGTCCTCTGGGGCAATAACGTGTTCATGGCAAATATCAGGTAAGATACCAATCAATACCTTACTGGGGATTGGTTACTAATGTCCATGGACGGTAGAACCACTTGCCATCAAGGGCTCGCATCATACTTTCATCTTATTACCCTATAGACCCACTGACTTTTTAGTACTTGATTACTAATTTATCACATAAATCATAACACATGTTACATGTATGTACAAGCACGTAACAATTTGAATCTAATGCGAAGCACGCGATAACAATATTTTACATGTGTCCGTAACAAGACATGGAAGAATCTTTATTACATTACACAATATTAGGGCGATTACAAAGGTGATACTTATTTTGCGATTTATTGTAGCCGCTTTGTATACGATATGGAAATAGCGAGTTGCACTATTACTAAACAGAGGCGTACAGACTGGCGAATTCTTGTTTTAGTAAAATTATTTGTTTATGGTTTCTGTTTACCGATCAAGGATCTATTCTGAATAGAATTACTCACTTTACTATTCAAGTCATGAAAATACCAAAATTTTTATAGTACCATGAAGTATCTACGTTTATCTAATTTCTCTGTTCTTTACGTATTTATGTCTGCTCTCTTTTCACATGAATCGTAAAACATAATTATGAAGTTTATATTTTTAAAGTTGAAGTTGAAGTTGAGTCTAAATAACTCCACGAAGAAATTCTTTACTATATACGTACGACTAGAAGTGAATTCGCATAAGAGCAATAGACGTAAGTCTATAATCATCCTAATTTAAAAATGGAAATGTTCACGGCTGATAATTAAGGTAATCAAACTTAGGCATTGAATGATACCCTTTAATTTGATATGCGGCAACGATGGTTAATGACCAGGCGATAGATTAAACCACGGTTAGGAGGAGAGAAAAATGTCTCTCGATTAAGCTCTCGTTTCCTTACGCTTTAGGCGTCTTTTACGATAATTTGACGGTCGATATTACAAGTGTGGTGAGAGCTTACGGTCTACCTGATAGTGTTTAAGAAAAAACACGAAAAACCTATCGATAGTTTTTGTGCTCGATTACGAATAACAGAATCAAGTTTACTACCACAGGATGCGATTGGCCTAAGATCTGGGTTCTAAAGACTCCACTTGTTGATATGTTGTATTAGTCTGATATTCGGAGAAATGGTAATCAAAATCGTAGATAGTTATATGCTATCGATAAGTTTAATATTATGACAGACTTATTCCTTTTCAGTAGCAAGTGTTGTAGCATGGGTTATTATGTATATCGAAATAAATAAAAAGATCTTTAAGGCTGTAAGTCTCTGTTTGTCCTAAAAATGACACTCAATTGTGATTCAGCCGTCTCCTAAATGCTCCAGTCTCTCCCTCTACAATTCTATCAGTAGAATTGTGTTTTTCGTAATATTTTACGTTTCGGTGCTATTTGCTCGCTAGTGTTATCGATAAGTATATCGATAGTAATCTAGTTTATGGCAACACTAGTATTTGATTGAACGGTTTAGATACCAATTACGTTCGATCTTTTCCTCGCCTTTGAATACAAGCTCTAGAATGTTATGTTTGCTTTTCTAGTTTCTTAATCATAGGAACTGTGTTATGTGTGCGTATTTGAGTATTTTGCTCACTACATGTTTATACTGATGTCGATTATTTTATAAAGTTTAGTTAAAGTTATTAAAAATCAATCTTTATCGTCATCATCAACCTATCTCAGTCCACTGCTGGGCATAGGCCTCTTCCAAGGCGCGACACTGAGCCCGATCTTCGGCTCTTCTCATCCAGTTACTTCCCGCCGCCCGGCGCAGATCATCGCGCCACCGAGCAGGAGGGTGTCCCATGCTATTTTTTTACCCAGACGCGGTATCCATTCAAATAACCGTTTACTCCAACGCTTGTCGGAAGTGCGACAGATGTGATCGGCCCATTGCAACTTTAGCTTGCTGGCTTGTTGAGCTATGTCGGTGGCTTTGGTCCTCATACGAATTTCTTCGTTTCGGAGTTTATCCCTGAGGGACACACCGAACATAGCTCTCCATTGCTCGCTGATTAACTTTAAGCTTATGGACCAGTCCCACCGTAAGTGTCCATGTCTGGGCTGCATGACTGGTAGCTTTATCATACTACTATTATAAAGGCGAAAGTTTGTGAGCATGTATTTATGTTTAATACTCTTTCACGTAAAATACTGATCCAATTTTTCTAAAATTTGGCTTACATATAGTTTATGTCCTGGAATAACACAGTTTTTGTATAGTAATAGATGACCACGGACGGAGTCAAAGGTAAAGGCTAGTATTTACCCGACTGCGTCGGAAGGAGGGAGGTATGTATGTTTGTTTGTATTTATGTCTATTTCTTTGGCACGCGATACAGCTCAAGAGGCTTGACGGATTATGACGTATGACATATCATTAGAATCGTCTCACTTTGCATCACTATGCAAAGTGAGACAATTCCTCTTCCCCCCTTTTTCCTCTATTGTCTAGCCTGTGTCGAGACAATAGAGGAAAAAGGGGGGAAGAGGAACATTTTTTTTACTATTGCCATAATATGGGTATTAAATGAAAGCTAGTTAATAGACCAATCTAAAAATATATATATATTGTAATACTTTCACTTGACTATTGACGAAAACTCATATAAGCTTTAAATTAAATACACATCATTATGACCAAAAATTTCGTTTTAGGCTGTCGAGTTTTTTGTTGTAATGTTTTTAACGATGTCACTAGTTATATATTTGTTGGTATCACAAAATAAAATGCCTTATGAATTGCGCGTGCTCAAATATCTAGCGCCATCCATCAATTGTGTTGGTGGTTTGTGATTTAGCGTTATGTCACTGTTTTGGAACGCTTGCCTTACATTCTTGTATCATCGACGATAAATAATGAGAAGGCATTATAAGACCATTATGGCCATAAATATATGTATGTAACGATTACATCAAGCTCTTATTGAGCTAGGTATGTGGAGGTAGAGAAACAAATTGAGGGTTTTTTATGAAGTTGAATTTACAAATGTGAATGCAGTCCAGCTGATGATAGAAAAAAAACTACAGCAAGGTTCAAAGGTAACGAAGGTAACAAAATAACTTTTAAAAAATAGTCTGGAGGTATGAAGTCTACCAAGATTCACTTGGACTGCGATGTATGTATTAGCCTAAGTCAGTAATGTTGGATAAGTTGCTAATATGGAAATACTCATGCAACAATTGCTGTTTTGCCACAGCGTAAATTCCAGAGCATTAATTCTACCATATTCAATTCACATATATTATACCTGAAGAAGACTTCGGGATAGCGCTGGATTCGGATGGCGCAGGAGCGGTCAGAGTAACGCAAATTAAGGGAGGCCTATCCAGCAGTGGATGTTCAAGGGTTGATGATTCGATTAACAAAAAAACCACTAACTACATTAGCATTGTTTAAATATGAAACATTTACTAAATTAACCATTTAAGGTCATTCATTTGTGTTGAAAAAAATAACCACAGATGAATTCTTGCCCTAAAACTAGCTATATCATTATATGTAGAACTACCTTATACTTTATTTTCTTAATTATACCAAACGAAGAATAGGTAAACTTTGTTCGCCGATGTGCCTACAAATGGTTATAGAAAAAAGTAAAAAACCAAAACCGAAGGTTTGTTTGCACTGATTTTAACATTCACGCTGAGGTCTGAATGAACGACCAGTAGAACTTGTTTGGATGAGCCTGTTCAATGTTCCGTTTGACTTTGTAACCCGTTAATTTATTCACTATTGAAATAGGTTACTGGATATGAAATGCAGTTATCTATGATCGGGTCCAATGTAGGTGGAGGTATGCGGTATCGTGTCTCATTCTTATGCTGTAAAGTTTTGTATGGTGTGATCGCGTGGTAGAAGCAATACATTAAAATAATACATGTATATTTTAATAATATTTAAACAACAACCGTATCTTAATGGTATGACGATCCACGTGGTGAAGTCGTCCGCCCTTTCCGGCCAGATTCTTTACAAATGCTTTAACGTGCATTAGTCACTGATAACGTTAGTCAGCTGCCTAATTATCTCGATCGCTTACTGGTTTCCACTGCAATTAGCGGTTTCAAGTTCTATTTTTATTTCTATATCTGACATCGAAAGTGTTTCAAGAGTTTCCAGTTGGCAATGTCGCGTTGTCACTCGAGACTAGATACACAGGTAGTACGTGCGTTAGAAGCTTGTTCTGTATTGCTAGTTTTTTATATTACTGTGATCTTATTCATGTAAATATCGTTATTGTTATTTGTTTTTTTTTTGTCTTTATAATATGTAAAAACGAACGAGCATGCAGACCATCTGATGGCAAGCGGCCACTGCCGCACTGCATTTAAGCCCGTTAGCTGCTTACATCACATATATGGACGTTACATGTAGATTAATGGTCTGTCATTTCACAATTTTTATTAAAAATGAAACTATATCTGTGTTATCGATGTATTGATGTGGTGTACACATCATTGCAATACCTATTGAACATATTGACTAGGATTGCATAAGTTCATGAATATTAAATAATAATAACGCTTTCTACACTCATAGCCCCACACTAGGATTTTCTTCTGTGTGGTCGGGGCCATGAATACACTTAATTCATCGTTCAGATATCCGTCTGGCCGGGGATAGAACCCGGAACCCACTGCGTGCCAGACCGATAAGTTGTCAGCTCTGCCATGCGGGTCGTTAAATGAATAATTATTCATCATTTTGTGTAAAAGAGTAACAGACATACATACATCCTCACAAACTTTCGCCTTTACTATATTAGTAAGGCGTTAGGTCTGTATCAACAAATAGCGAAACGAAGGTGGTAGAACCAATGTAGTTCGACCGGGGAAGTACCACCGCCACACCTATTTCTAGCGTGGAGCAGTTCTTGCGGGAGGTGGAAGAGTGTGTTTGCCGGCTCACTTTTATATGAGGCCACCATCTCAGTCCTCGGGAGTAGCAACGCATCTGTAATAGACTACATATAGAATTTCCGTTCTATATGAAGTTGCTTAAAAATGTCCATGGGCGGCAGTAACCACGTACCATTAGGTGGGCTGCTTGCTCGTTTGCTACCCCATATTTATATAAAAAAACGAAGGCTAGGCGAAGCCTGCTTTCTTATCTGCTATCACTTTGCTATCACAGGGCATTGCCTCTTTTATTAACAAGCTGTGCCCCGCGGTTTTATCTGCGTATTTAACTGTAACATAAATTTCAATTGTAATAACTTTTCGTATAGCGCTTGGATTTTAATGACAATAAATGTAACGGAGCAGTGGTGAGATGATAATGTGTTGAGGTGTGGTGACAAGGGGGCGAGGTGAGGAGAGGCGAGGGGAAGGAGGTGGTATGATGAGGAGAGGAGAGGAGTGATGATTGACTTTTGACCGAGACGTCATTATTGAAAGAGAATTGGAAATAAATCATTGCTTAAAGAGTATTTTTCTAGTGTCTTATTTCATAGTGTTATATAAAAAATAACAAAAAATATAACCGATTTCCATGCCACAAAAAAGTAAAAAATAATTTGAATATATATTGGTTTAGTACATAAACAGTACATAGTCCCGAAGTCGGCGCTCAACACACTTAGTAAATCATGTCGACGAAACTATGTTCTACGAATAT
>DWNE01002834.1:0-17880 GCA_018249875.1 Cecropterus toxeus | reverse complement strand
CATATATTTAAATTATTTTATTGCTTTTTGGTGACATGGAAGTCGGTTTCTATTTTTTGTTAAAAAGTTTTATTATACAGCAACATAACTTGTGACATTTATAATCCATTTTAATAGTGTCAATTTTAGATGCTGGTGTGCACGCGCAATGTAAATAATGCCTCTCTATAATAATAAAAAAAACGTACCTATACTTTTTTCGATGTTTTTTTAGTCTAGCAAAATAACTAGTAAAATATATGCCACAATGGAATGAGTGTAGCATATGTAGTTCCTTTTACCTGACAACGCAAAAAGAATTACGAATTAATTACCTTCTTACTTTATTTCTAGCACAACGCATAAATTATTCCGGTTCACCAACTAATAAGATTTGAGAATTAGGTAGTTTAATTAGATTCATTGAACGTTTTCGGTAATTTCGTAGATTATTACCAACCACAGCCTTAGATTTCAGAAACCTGGCAACCCAGGTTAGAAAGCATATCGCTTCAATAAAAAGAGTAAAACCGAACAATCACGCCCGTCACACTTTGTACAGACATAGTCAGATCAGAAACATTCGAAAAACTATCATAAAAGAACTTTTTATCGACAACTATAAGATGTTTTCAAAAACTTCGATATAAATTTCTCCTCGATTCATAATGAAGAATGAATTAAACGTTAAATTAAAATTGATGACGCATGTTCCATATTTTTTGGATATCATGGTATTTTTTACATTAATGGTTCTTTATTACCAAGTGCCTACTATGTGTATGAATTTAATGGCAATGTTGCATTCCTACTTCGCTTCTTTTATGTATATAAGAGATAAGAGAAGTATCAAACTAGCTCTTCAGAATGTACCTGATTACAGGTAGGTGGTCATTGCCGGTCATGGACACCTAAAACATTATATGTTTGGCGGTTTGCCTTTGTTTCATGCGATTTTTTTGTAGAGTTAGCAATAAGGACGCAATTATTTTTTAGTCTGTCTTGATAATAAATAGTCTGTTTTTGATAGTAGTAAAAACATTGTAAAGGACAATTTGTAAGTGCCTATACAAAATAAAGACATTTCATTTCTTTCCCTTAGTGCAACGTGATGAAACTGTTATATTACGCTCCAGGATCTATCCCAGTTGTGGGGAAAGACTTGTGCTTATCAGTAGAACAAAAGTTGCAACCAAACGATCTTTTAAATTAATTCGTAAATAACGGTTGTTGAACTTTAAGACAAACATGAATAAATATTTTTCTATTTCTCTATTAAGTTTGTGTTTAATTTTATAAACGATAAAGTATAAAAGGTAAATAATTTTCCGTAACTGAAAATGAAGGGGATTTGGCTTCTCAGTATAATTGAAAAAAAAGAAGACTAGTAGTGTAATTGTCATTTATAACGTATGGACTGTATAAATAGTCGATATCCTGAAATGTAAAGGAGAAATATCTTAGTTTGTATGGGAGTTATTTACTCCGTGGTGAGAACCTAAATTCTCATATCACCGAAATAACACAGGTACCAAGTAACGCTTAATAAAATACTTATTATTCTATATTCATACGCGTTTACAACATTATTCATGGCGTAAAATTCCCAAGAGTTATATTTCATTGAATTTATCCGACGAACACGACACCATTATGCTGATTATAGTTAACGTAGCCTTTATTAAGTATAGAATCGCCGGTACGAAGATCTTATATCTATTGTCAGCAAAAAAGTATAACTACACACTACGCAAAAAGTTGTAACTTTATTATTGTACCCACTGCAAGCGTTAAATCTAAATAACATTATGTGTACAGTGTAGCATTATAATTATGTCGAAGTAATAGTCTTCAAAATCATTAAATTCCTTGGATTGTAAATAATACAAAAATCCACTTAAATAGACTATTCTATCTAAATCCAAAGTACAATACAGGAAGTCTGTAAAAAGCCGGTAGACAATGGAACGTCATTTATAGTTTATACAGTAAAAAAAAACATACATAAAACATTAACAAATACAATATTAGACATTTAAAAACTCTTTTTTTATAACACGTGTCTTTTTAAAACTTTTAAACATAAAGAAATTATAGGTTAGCAACTGTCAACGGACGTTGCTAATTTAAAAGAAAAAAACTTCACTTACTTTGGCGCCAATCTGGTTCCCGCACTGTCCGGCCTGGAGATGCACAATTTCCCTCATATTTGTATTATATATTAAGTTTTGTGTTATGGCTAAAATAAAATTTATTTAGTTAACGAGCGTTTATCCAGCAGCCACTTTACACGCCGACTGGCTGACTGCGTATGATCGAGTGCGGTCGGCGAAGTCAAGGAACGGCTGTAGTGAACGGGAACGAACGACAACTCTCGGGGTGGGAATGTGGCTAGCTTAGAAACTTACCCCAATATTGTGGGAAAAATTACATTCAGCTATTAATGGGTGTTCCAAAATTTAAAAAAGACTTTTAGGTAAATCACAATACTGATAATTATAAAAACATATTTTTATATGTATGTGTATATTTAGACTTACTATATTATTTACAATAATTAATACAGAAAATCGTTTACATTTTCTTTTTTCTATTTCTATACTAACAATGTACGATCCTACACATATAGAAAAAGGACTGACTCAAATTCAATTTAGACTAGGAATATCGTTTCCTATAATAAGACCTATAAGTTTCCTATAAATTTAAGACCTAATTTATAAAGATGTAAGTATTCAATATTTCAAGTTATAAAATGTATTAGTATTGCTTATATTATCTTAACTATGTCTTTGCTTATATTAAAACATTAACAACGTTTCATTTCAGGTTGTCCACCGACACTTTTCAAAATTAGATTAATGAAATAACATTTATATGATATTCATATGCTTCGCTACAAAAAGCATAACTATTTATCAATGAGATATTAATCGGGTAACGGAATAAGACCCTAATTTATTTAGAGACGTCAATGTTTAAATAACATGACCCTGGGATCACTAAACATGATATATCTTTTAGCACATGTCCAGACATGTTCGGCAAATTTGGTACAAATATATACGGGGACCATACTTAAATGTAGTTTTTCTGCTCGGAATTCAATTGAAATACCTGGATAGGGAATGTTGTCCTAATTTATTTATTTTTATTTTTGTGCAATATAGCCTTCAAGTTATAATGTTTCAAACTTAACACCGTTTATATTGATGATTACCGAGCAATTTTCCGTACCCAAAGGGTAAAACGGGACTCTATTACTAAGACTCCGCTGTCTGTCTGTCTCCAGGCTGTATCTTATACACCGTGATAGCTAAAAAGCCGAAATTTTCACAAATGATATATTTCCGTAAATACTAAAAATTAAATATATATATATATATATTTAGGTGGGTCCCCATACAATAAGCGTGTTTTTTTGCTCAATATTGTAGACAATGGTGCGGCACCCTTCGTGCGCTAGTCCGACTCGCACTTGACTGAGATTGTATTTTTTAAACAAATATTGCTTTACTTAATCGATAGTTTTGGAATTACAGTTTGTCGTTGTTATATAACATTTTTTTATTATCTTATTCATAACATACAAAAAACTAACAATAAATAGCAGTGATAGTACAGTTTGTCTAATACTTGTAGCCTACAATCCAGTAATAGTATAGTTATATGATCTTCGGCTTTTTATAATTGAGATCAGGACTTTAAGTTCCACACTTCTAAGAGTTATCTAACATTACAATTCGCTCTTAGCGTGGTCAACTATCGTAAAAAGTGCTTATACCAATAGTGATAATTAGTTAAAATAGTCATGTCAAAATTTGACAAAAATAATGATTGTTGTCTTCGATGCACTTACCTCACCCATGCCATTAATAAAATAGTTGCAAGAATTTCCCCTACATCTGGCAACACAACACCATGATTCACCGCGAGTTCATGCGCCGACAGCCGACACAGCCATAAATTAATTCAAGGACCATATAATTGCACTCCTTAGGTAGGTATAGATGTACGGAATAACTTGAGCATTGTCTGGAGGTCTGGACGTTCGTCACCATCCCGGATAAGGAGTTTGTATTTGTTTGTTAATGTAATATACTCATTCAATTCACCGAACTATTAAATTCTATTGTTTACCTAGCTAGGTACATAATAGAATTGTTCAATAAACTTAGGTTGTTCATTAAAGTTTGTTTTAATAATTATAAATATGTATTTGATAAGTAGGTATATTTATAAACTAATAAAATGTTAGTAAAAAGGCTATCTTACTTCTTAGGTTTTGTTTTGGATTTTGACTGAATAATTAGACTGAAATTTTACTCACATATTTTTAAGTTCACTACATACAATACTAAAAAAATGGAGTCTGAAATAATATAACAGCTTTTATGTTGTGACCGAAAACTCGAAAATAGTCGTTCATCGACTAACTTTACTTAAAGTTATTACAAAACGTAAAGTTAGTTTAAAAAAAATATTTTATTTACTTCTTTACCCAGTACATGTTATAAATATAATTTTGGTTAACGAAATACATACACATATTATTTATGTACGCATCCGACTGCCAGTCTTTGAGACTTTTGCAGTCTGTGTATTAACACATGTTAATTAAATATAAAAGTTATGTTTTTTGTCAAATATTTCTAATAGCTGCAATTCTTAAACAGTTCATACATTACACACTCATTTGGACAAAAGCAATTGGTGTACCTAATATTTCTTATATATTACGATATACATACCTATTTAAAAGTTTTTTACATAAAATGTACAGATTGTAACATTTCAACACATTTAGTTAAATGGGACTAACTGTACTTACTGAATATCTCCAAATCCTAAACCTAATGACCGTCGAACAATAGACATCCGTAAAATTGCGCCATTTTCGCTGTCAATTTGATCCAACGACCTAGGGTTGACAGTAAACAATAGCAAAGGCCATTGGCGTTATTATGCCTTTGTTTACACTTAAAATTATTGTCATATAATATTCTTGGTATGTGTGTCATAATTTCCTTGTAAAAAATAAAATGCATATACATATACGAATAATAATAATTGTAAAATTAATTTGTTAACTTTATTTTCTTTAATTTTTTAATATTTTAGTTAAATTAAATCTGCAAGCACTAAATGCAAGCTTGCAAAGGAATGTCTTTATTCATCAAAAGAACGAGAAGAAGAATTAGGGAAACATTATTTTTGTTAGAAAAAACATCCAAATTATTATTTGTCGATTAATGTCTCAAAGTGAGTTATACTTAGTGCGTAGGTAATCACTAGGTATTGAAATAAAAGAAAGAATTCTGCTGAATCGTTAAACACCACAAAGTTGTAATTAGAATACCGTAGTACTGAATAACCGCCAAATAATAGGTAGGTATGTGTCATTTCCTGTTATGTGATATCTTATTTATTCATATAATCGAGGCATAAATTCGCCGACTTTTATATTACGGGGCAAGTTTATTAACTAAGACGTGACTGCCATTGTTCATAAACGGATCAGAAAATGACCTTGAATGGCTAATCTATTTTTAGAAATATAAATTGATCAATTGTCATATTGAAGCAGTAATCAAATCATAAAACTTACTGAGCTTGAATTCATTTTTTTTCGTACTCTTTGACTCCAGAAGGTGCTAAGGAAAACTATTTATCCAATAGCCTTTTGAGGTCCACTGCTTGTCATTGCCCTCCCGGTTGTTGCAAATATTCCCTCGTCTGGCATTCGCGTCGGTGACCGCAGTGGGTGTTAATATAATACCGGAAGAAGCTGCTGCGCATTCCTT
The DNA here is from genome assembly GCA_018249875.1 of Cecropterus toxeus. Taxonomy (NCBI): domain Eukaryota; kingdom Metazoa; phylum Arthropoda; class Insecta; order Lepidoptera; family Hesperiidae; genus Cecropterus; species Cecropterus toxeus. Next base: position 12,097 of record DWNE01002834.1, on the reverse strand, counting down.
GGCTTTTGTCGTATAGCCTCCTTCGACATCCATGATGGTAGTGTTGCAGTAGGACCAAAAAATAACATATACGGTAAAGTGCTATTCTAGGCATATACGTTTACGTACCAGATATACCTAAAACATTAATGTGAAGCAGTTCTTTATGTTAGGTGCAAGGCTGAAGGTGGCCGGTCTTTATATGAGGTGACCATCTAAGTCCTTGGGGATAGCAATTTATTTGTCATAAACTCCAGATAAAACTCTTGTTTTGCTTGAAGTTGTTTACAGGTGTCCATGGCTGACAGCACGCTAAATTGCTTCTAATTTTTTTAATTGATTTTTTCTTACAATAGTATATACTGTCAACTAGATGGTTTCAGGACAGCCCTATTTCATGCTGAATGCACGCATTAAAAAGTAATTCGGCGTTCCAAAATGGCCACTGACGAGAGATGAGACGCGATGTAAAGATTCTGAAAGTAGGTAATTAAATATTTTATTGGCTATATGTAAATATTAGAATGTAGGGAGGTTTACAAATAAACAGAATTGAATAACAGGAGTACAGCTGTTTATACTATGAAATCTGATACATTTCTTTTCCTGTCAAAATAAGAAAAAAAACGAGTCATAGACAGGCGATGACACATTTTTACGCGCGTAATTGATATTTCGTTTGAAACAAAATACCCATAACACATAATATAAGTGCAGTGAAAGCAGTCGAATACACAAATATTGTAACCAACTTGCCATCAAAGTATATAGTGAATATATGACAACGATAAAAACGAAAAAGGTGTAAATAAAATACCTGAAATACACGAATAAATTCTTAGTGTCACGAATTAAAATTTCTCCGAGTGCTAAAGTAACGCTGCAGTGAATTGGCGCGAGTATCACTTTATTACTAGATCAATTCGATTTTCAATAGACATCCATCTCTTTCTAATCAAAGATGGTTTTAAAGGATGACAATAGACCAAGTCTCTTTAGCATACGATACCTACTTAAGAATCTACGGGTGTATAGATTTTCTATTTCAATAGTGTGTTTTAAATACGACTCTCGGGAATTCATTATAAAATTAGAATAGATTTCCTTTAGAAATACAATGTAATTTAAAATCATACATATATTTGTTTTATAACTAAATAAATTTTCGCTGTTTTATTAATTGGTCTATGCTTTGATTGCGTTGATAATAAGCTTACTTAGCATCTTAAAGTTTTCTTTGTCATTGAATTTCGGGAATGCCTCGGAATCAATTCATCCCATACCACATACCATTGCTCTCATCAATAGTTACCTATGAAACTGTTAATTAATTTCTTGCGCCGTTCTTTTTCTGTATATTATTATACTAAAGCGGTTCGTATTCATATTTGAAATGGGAGGTTTTATTCTTATAAATACTAACTTTTAACTCAAATGCGATTTCCATTAATTACTTAATACGTTTGTTTTTATGAAATACTAACTTTAAATGTAGAAAGACAAATATTTATTTAAAAGATTATTGCCACCGGAAATCATTTACTATTTAACGTACTACTGCACGACAAAGGAAATTCTGAAATCTGCGTCAATTTACCAAGAAGCTCAGCAATTCGTGAGATAATTGCAGATCCCAAGGTTAAAGAAACCAGGGTAATCGCCGACAACTAAACCACCATTAGATCCAATTCCCCAGAATAGCTTATCTGCCATCTTCATGATTGAGGCAGTTGTAGGAGTAATGCACGTCCATAAACGATCATCTTGGAGCAGGTAGCTCGCCTACCAGCTGTTTCCCTTCATCATAAAGTCGAGTGGTTATTTTACGTGTCGTAAACTGCTTCCCATTGAACCATCCTTCTCGTATTTCCATTGATATATATATTTCCGTCATTGTTGCGAAAATAAAATAGCAAGTAGTTTAATGGTTATTTGATTTATAATCTGATTACACCCTTTAAACACAACAAAACAGATGCTGCTAAACGAAATATGACGATTATAAAATAAAAAAATAAATTTGCAGTTGGAATTTAAGTAATTACACTGACCGGTAGTGGGGTAGCAGCTCTCTTGCTTCAGTAAAGGATTATGTTCATTTTAGTTTACTGCGCATGAGCATTAAATTCGGTAATAATGTCATTGTCTTCAATTATTATTATTCTACCGATGGGCACAGGTGATATGGGTTTAAACTTAACGCACCCTAAACTATAGTCCGCCTCACTAATCAAGTGTAGATTGGTAGATTTCACACGCACCTCAGAACTGTTTCATTTAGGTTTACGGTGTGTAGGCTTCCTTACGTTGTTTTCCTTAGCCGAAATCGAAAAATACATAAGTGCCGGAATTCCTACGCCGGATTCTTCTACTGAGAGGTTATGTTTCAATCAACAATCAGGCTATCAATACTTCTTAACAAAATAATAAAATAGCTAACGTTGTATCTGAAAAACGGTATACTTATATAACTTCCAGGGAATTCATAAGTATAATTTTAACGAGGTAAATAAAGGATAGATCCGAATACTAGCCATTGCAACGCCTCAACTTACATACATAGGGAATCTCACTTATTCGGGTGTTAGTCCAACTTAGTTTTTAACGCCAGCAACGCATTTTTAGCCTACCTCAGATAAGACTGATCTTATTTAAGATAGATTACAGTTGTCTATGGGCAGCAGTGGCTACTTGCTGTCAGCAAATAAAAGAAAACGAGGTTGCAGTCCACCTGCAGCATTGTCTTTTGCTACTTCCCTATTAAATTTAAAAAGAAACATCAATGTATGTGCAATTCACATACGCAGAAGTTAAACTTTATAATAAGTATTTCGCATATACCAAACTTGAGCTTCTATACAATTTACGAAATAAAATCGTCAGCGTGATTCTGAAAATAGGTTTCCAGGTGGTAGAACTAATGTAGGTCGACCGTGGTAGTACCACCGCCACACCTATTTCTAACTTGACCAGTTTATGCGTTTCGGTGGAAGGGATGTGGTTGCCGGCTCTTATATATGAGGCGGTCATCTTAGTCCTCAACAGTAGCAACGCATCTGTTCGACTTCAGATAGAATTCTTGTTCTATATGAAGTTGCTTACAGACATCCATGGGTGGCAGTAGCCATTTACCATCAGGTGGCCTGCATGCTCGTTAGTTACTTCGTTCTTACAAAAAAAAGGTAAAAAGCCATCAACCCCTTTCGTAAAACGAAGTATTTTATCGAGTTCGTTTCATCAAATCAGAATGACCCTAAAGAAATATCACTTCAAAAAACCAAGGAAACTATACTTTAGTTGTGTTTAAACTGGCTGTATTAATCACGATGGTACTTATTAATTACTCGGGTTACAAGAGCTTTGAAAATACAAAAATGGAATTATATTTTTATCCAATTTACAATTCCCGGACTATAGCATCAAGTTCCGTTACTCGCAGACGCGCGATGTCTGCGAAACACTTTGAAACAGTACAGTACAAGGTCAACTGATAAAATCGAGACAGATTTAAGAATATAATTATATTCGATCTGATAGGACGTTATTTTGCTCTAATCTTCGTCAAGTTACTGAATGTTAGAGCTTAGATGGCTGTTAAAAGCTTTTATTTATCTTCACTTGTACGTATCGACGCAAGAAAACAATTTTGTCGTACATATATATATATATATATATAAATGCAACTTTACACCAGATCCAAAATAACACTTTCAGAATGCCATAACTTTTAATTTAGATAGTATATGGAATGGTATATGGAATGTTGTGAAATATCGAATTTTAAACTAAAAAATATTAAACGAGAATTTATGAAACCATTGCAAGATTAGTGTAATTGATGTTTTAGTATAAATTCGTAATTTTTGAGATACAAGATCGCTTTCCTGCGTCGATATGTACTTGTCAAGTTAGATTTAAATTGATATCATATTTTTTATATTATAAAAGAAGTAAACAACACGCCAGCAGTCCGACTGTTGTTAAGAGGTACACCTGTCCACCTGTAATCAATTCCAAATAATTACTGCTTTTACCTGTAGTTGGCCATAAGCTTACTACCGTGTGGACTGAATTGTAACGCCTTGGTAAGTATACGACTGTAAATATATGTAGTAACTACATATATGTATTATGGATAAGCATTCTCCGTTACTGAAGAAAATTAATAAAGTAAGGCTAAAAGGCAAGAAGCTAAGATCATAAAACGATATTAAGAAACTATGATCTGATGTTTTACATTCATATTGGTATTTATGAAAGTGTACATTCCCAGGACATAAAATAAACTCCTGTCTAAGAGCCTTAAATAAAATTTATTAAGCGCTTCTGGCCACTCTCTAGAGCTAGACTCTACAGCGCACATCACACATACATAAAATAAATTCACCGATATTATTTTGTAATTACCCGACCATAAAACCTACCAAAAACCTACCAATTTTATTTTAAATTTTTATTGTCTGTACGTTAGGGCTAATTTTAAACTCTAATAAATTAATAACAAATATATAACAATGTTTTAAGAAACGAAAAAAATAATGTCATAATCATTTAAAATAAATAATTAGTCAGGAATCTTATAGATAACTGTCATCCCAGATCTATTTACAATATGTCCTAAAACAAGCAATCTGCCTCCTAGCTCGCTGGCAACGCGCCAAAAATGTCATTGACTCCATAATGGCGCCGGAGGACTGGGAATTTTAAAATACGTCCAGTCGTTCAGAAAACTATTTTAATTTTTTTTGGTTGGTATTTTTAATTAATTACGGCGATCCTACCCCTGAGGATGTGGATTTCATTTCTTTATTTTTAAAAATATAGATATAGGTAGTTAATGGAACAAAATATTAATACTAATCAAGAGAATAAATTATTATCTACACAATTTCATCAGAGTTTTTTCTTCAGGGGATTAACCATTAATAGGATAAGATTGGAGACGTCTTGTAAAAGCATTTTTCCCTCACTTTTTTTGCCGTCCATGGACATCTGTAAGCAACTTCATATTGAACAGGGGTTCTATTTGAAGTCGATCACAGATGCGTTGTTACTCCTGAGAACGATGGTGGTCGCCTCATATATAAGTGAGCCGGCAACCACACCCTTCCACCGAAACGCAAGAACTGCTCCACGCTAGAAATAGGTGTGGCGATGGTACTTCCCCAGTCGAAGTACTTTGGTTCCACACCTGAAAATGCCTAATGGGGGCTTTTACAAAGAGACGCTGCTGCCCATCTCATGGATTGTGTTGTCTCCACATCAAAAACTTCTGTTATTGTCCAAAAACAGGTGTTAGCCGATGGTGCATTCTTATTCGAAACACGAAGGACCCTACCGCCTATAAATCTACCTACTTATATTCTGATATTTGACAATTTTAAATCTAAAAAGTAGTTGTTTCAAGATCACAGCGAGAAATAAGTTATACAATAAATTAAAATGGACAAACTCCAACAAATCCATGTGCCGTTAATTATCCGAGACATTGAATTAACGGGTGACAGGCGAGTAATGATGCCCGGAATGGAATGTAGCCGTCGTTAGGGACGGCATAACTTACTGAAAATATTCGTTAAAAAAACCGATTCTTCAAATTTTCAAGGATTTTTTATCTATTTAAGCATTAGAATTTTGATTTGTGCGATCAAAAATCTATGGTTTAAATAGATTTTAACTTATTAAATGATCAAAACTGGTTCTTGTAAAATATCGCACGTTGCTGTGTTGCCAGTTATATTTTGAGAAAAACTGCTAACTTTTAGGCAAATAGCGAAGAACGTTCAAACGATTTCAAAATTTTGTAAATTTTGTTTGTAGGCCTTCACTGTGCAAACGCTTGTAAGATGATGGTGTAAATGAAGACCAAACGTAAACTACATATAATCATACGGCTTTCTACACTTATAGCCCCCAGGATGTTCTTCGGTGACGTGGGTATTTCTTTTTTTACTTATTTTTAGCGTGAGGCAATACTTTCGTTTTTCTGGAAGAGTCCTGTAGTCGGTTCACTTATTTACGAGGGGATTATCTTAGTCCTCGGGAGTAGCAACGCATCTGTGATCAGTTTCAGATATAACACTTGTTCTATATGAAGTTGTTTACTGATGTCCATGTGGCAGTGACCACTTACCATTAGATGGACTGCAAGCTCGTTTGCTACTTCAGTCTGATAAAAAATAACACAAAGATGTAACGCCCAGACCGAGAATTAAAATTCTTCATTCAGATATTCATTCATTCATTAGTCTTATCGAACTTGGAACCCACTACGTGTCGTATGGTTCGCGGGTCATTAAATTCAGTTTTCGTATGTTGCCAGTTTTGTATCACATTTCCCGATATTCCAATACATCCCATGACGTACTCAAAACATGAACCCGGACAGATAAACGTTACTAAAACAGATTTATAAACAAGCAAATTACGCACATAGGCAGTTAACCCCGTAAATTAATCGTAACTATACGGTCGACCACCTCAGGGCTTAATTTAACTGTTTTTGAAGACATTTGCGAATCACCTATTTCTAGCGAGAAGCGTTTCGGTAGAAGGGTAGTTGTCGGTAGTGTATTTGTTGGTAGTGGCGGCTGGTGAACCATCAAACTGTTGTGCACTTCACTTCGTCACACTAGTAATATCGTAAAAAACACTAAGACAAAAAACCCGACTGCTTAAAACTAAATTTTTGTTCATAATGATATATTTAATTTAAGGCATATGTGAGTTTTCGTCGAAATAGTAAAATAAAAGTAACAATATATGTATATATTGTTAGATAGGTCTATTTACTAGCTTTCACTTAATACCCATATTGTCGTAATACTGAACGCCGACGCAGTCGGATAAAAAGCGAAAACGCAAGCGAAAATTCTAATCTATTGACCAAAAATGCTACATAATTGAATCCTTCAGAAACAATTTCCATAGACAATGACGACTAAATAAATTTTAAGCTTATAAGTATTAGACGGTGTCGAGATGCAGTTGGAGCCCAGAAATAAACTGCTCAGACGTTTCCTTCTGAATGCGTTGGTATTTTTTTTGGAGACCGAAATATCTGTGACTTTGGATCGAGCTTAGTAACTGGGATGCAGCTATTTCGATTATAAATATAAAGTACTAGGAGTTCACCCGCGTTTATTAGAGAACAACTACCTACCTACTCTACCTATTAAAAAAAACAAACATAGTGATGTCATATAGCCTAAAGCCTAAACGATAAATTCACTATTTACCACAAAAAGAAAGTTTCAATTCGAATCAGTAATTCCTGAGATTAGCGCATTCAACCAAACAAACTCTACTGCTTCATAATATTAAGTATAGAATAAGTTTAGACATAGATACAGTAATACCCGGAACTTACGCTGTAGGTGGGACTGAATTATAACCGCGTAAGTTGAATTCGCGTAAGTCGGTGTATAATTTCGTATATATAAAAATAATTTTTAAATAGGGCCGGAAACCGAAGACAATAGCAACGTAGCCAATAAAAGTTTATTAAAATCCTGTACAAATATAAAATCACCAGCCGAATTTATTTTGATGATTTTGTAATAGTATAAGCCATTATAAAATGTAACAAAGTAGTTTGACGACTCAAAATTTGTTTGGCTGCCGCAAAATTTCCTCCCAAAATGCTAATATTATTATTTGTAGAGGAAATAAGCTTTACGGTCGAGTATTTATCGAAAGTCGCGTAATTCCGGGTTCGCGTAAGTTGGGTAGCGTAAGTCGAGTTATCAGTATTCTCTTCAATGGTGGTAGGTATATGTTTTTCTGTTTATTTCGTTATTTTGTAAACTGCTAGCTATTGGCTTCACCCCATACGGTTAATCAGAGAAATGAGTATAGCATGTGTTAATGCAGGTTATAAATTAAAGCGAAAATATTTTAGCGAAATACTACTTGTAGTTTTAGCGTGAAAGAGATCACCTACGGAAGCACAAATAGTCCGTACATTTTTTATGTTATCGGAATCTCAATAATATAACGTATAATCTAGACTAGACTTTTCTAGAGAACCAATGAAATAAATAAATAATTTGATTATCAAAAGCAACAATTATTGCATCATCTTTTTCATGGTTACGTGAAGGAAGAACCCCACATTTTTATAGCTACAAATATCATTAAAAGATCTAATCTCATTCGCCAATAATGACGAAATGACGATAATGATCATTATTGAAACACAAAGTGGTGGCAAAGTATTATTATAAAGCTTTTTCTTGTTTACAAGAGATTAATTATGATGGAGTGACAAGCGATTTTTAATTTTAATTGAGGATTGAATCGAGATGATTGATTTTTATCATTAACGTAGAATTTATAATAATTTAATCGGCCATTTTTGGTATCACTGTAAGCAATGGTGGGTTCAAGATTTTAATGGAGGAATGGGGAGGGGAATACGGTGAATAAAAAGGTTTCCAAGGATGTTGTAATCATTTTGATATCAGGGTTCCTATTTCTGAAATTTTACTGTGTGACGCATGGAGTTAAACAAAGTCGAAATGTAATTATCATTTTCATTTTGGGGAAGTCCATTAACCTCCCCTTCATACACCAGTGATTTAAATATTCTATAAAAATAATAAAGATTATTCGCTGCTGCTAAATTCATGCAGAATCAATGCAGAAATTGATATGAATGAAACGACTATATGTATGCATTACTCTATGAAGTTTCATTCTATGTCCCTGAGCGGCAGTAAATACGGTAAGTACCTATTTATATCAAGAGGGCTCATTTGCTACTTCAATCAGATAAAAAAGTGTATATCCGAACGAACCTTCGCATTTATAATATCAGTAGACACTAATTTTGGGATTTTTTTAATTGTCCCATGATAAAAAAAAACTCGTGGCCATAGCAGCGGAATAATCTTAGACGAAAATATGTTGTTTGCATAATTAACTTAAAAAAAACATCAACTTTATTAAGAGATTGGATGATCAGATACCTAATACCAAAGCAGGTATAATACGATGACGGCTATTAATGTTCCCTTAATCCAAAGGCCACGAAATATGTGCTTTACGCGATAATCGCTTAACGCTAATGCTACTAGCGTTAAATGAGTTACATTGCTGAAAATATGAAAACAAAAACCTGACAGATAAAAAAGTATAACCTCCTCAACACACTGTTATAAAATATATTAGCGCGTAAAACCCTAAGGTTATAGTGCTAATGACGATTTCAGCATCAGTGCTGTGATTTCTTTCTGCAAGACTTTTTACGATTCAAATGTTCTCGACGAATCTATATAAATTCGCTTGCAATTTTGCATATAACGGCACATACGAGAGTAAACTTAAAATTCTGATATTCTCACTAAACCACATGTGAACAATGAAGAGCACAAGCCTGTGTAACGTCCCATAGGCGGATCCATAGATATTTATCTGATTTATAATTTATAACAGACTATCTATTACAATTCATATGTTAGGCTTATCTAAGGTTGTTCCTAATATGTCGCTGTTTCTGAAGGCTAATGAAATAACTCGTGTAAGTCTCTCGTTTTATGTATTGTAAATATTTTATGTCATTGTGCTATTAAATGATTGTAGTCTACTCTTTATATAAACTTGGTAATATTGGCGGATCCACTGACGGATTATGAGGGTCTAAACCAGCCGAGTAGTTTATGCGTTTCGTAGGAACGGTGTTGATGCCGGCTGACTGAACGAAGTTAGCCGGCAACAAGCAACCATCTTAGTTCACGAGTTGCATCAAATCTGTAATTGACCTCAGAAGGAGACTATTCTAAATTGTTGGTTGGCGACAGTGACCACTTACGATGGTAAGTACGAGATCTGATGAGATGGACTGCATGCTTGTTTGCTACCTCGTACTTACTTATACGTATAATATACCTACATATATGCTCATGGAAGTTATTAAGTACTTTACGCCGACTGCATGTTCGTTTGCTACCTAATGTCACAAAAATCAGTACCTAATACAAAGCCAAAATTCTTTAGCGTTACATAATTTCAAGACAATTAAGGTTCCACTTCGCAATTAATGAGGCCAGTGCTAATAAATACCTATATGACCACTGGCACTTCGTATAGACCGCTACAATCCGAGTCGATTCGATATCTATTAATATTATTGTCTTGTTTACATTCCTTATTGACTGTTCTTCGCGTGTGGACCGCGGACCACTCGTATCAATTATTTTTCTAGAAATTCGATCACATTGACGTGAAACGGCGCCATTTTGAAATTCGCGAGTGTAGTGAAGTTTTTAATGTCAAACTTTCAGTTTTTATTTAAGTTTTAAAGTGATAGTTTATCGAATTTATGAAGTTTTAGTATTAGGTGAGTACATTTTTTTTGAAGGTAATATTTTTAAATAACGTAATACATACCTACTATCATATTATATCATATTCATATCATATTACAATTATATAATATAACGTTAAATATAATCTAGTTGCTTCCATTTTTTTTAATTTTATGCGATGAGTTATCGGTCATGACTATTATGAGAATCTTTATGAGTATCGTGTTGCTATACGCAAAATATAAACTTCGAATCTACATAACGTTTTAAAAATGTGATGAAACTTTAATAAATAAGTCTACTTTCTATAATGTTAGTCCTTGTGGCCACCAAAAGGACTAACGAAGTCTTGGCCTTGACAACAAATAAAGCAGGTCTTCAAAAGCATCACCTATCTTTCCGTGGATGTCGTATACCCAGAAAGTGGGCAAAAGCGTCAGCAATAGTATGTTTAACATGTTATTTTAGAATATACTGTAATTTAAAGGTTCGAATCTAATATTATTAAGAAAAACAAGCAAAAATCATACCTACTAAGGTTATGGTGGGAAGTAATAGGATATTTTCATTCCAGTTTATTTGCTGTATAAATTTCTTTACTAATTACAGTTTAGTGGAAAAATATATTGCACAATCAAATGGCAAGCTTTCTAAGAACAAATGTAGCTCTTGAACTCGTGGCAGTCATCTGTGGAGACTGTGATGCAATTTTAAGCAACTTATAAAAGAACTCATTTAAGTTTAATGTTTTCATTAGTAATTAAAGTTATGTAGATGTGCTATATTGACTTCTGAATTCGATAGCCGGTCAGGAATATTTTTAATTAAGACAGGATTAATAAGGACGACCCGCGTGGCCGAGCGGTCACCATACCGGTCTAACGCGCAGTGGGTCCCGGGTTCGATTTCCGGCCAGACAGAAATATGTATGATTAGTTTAGATTTCTGTTCTGTGTCTGGGTGTTTGTGTATTCGTCTTTGTGTGTCCATGGCACCCATGACACAGGAGAAAATCCTAGTGTAGGGCTATGAGTGAAGAAAGCGTATTTATTATTTTATAAAAACGACGTAAATTTTTTTATAATATATACATATATTTTAGTATTATTCTGTTTTAGAGCTTTAATTTGATATCCATATTGTTTTGAAAATGAATAAAAATAACCTCTTGCACATGTTCACAGGTGCCATATTTTAAATAAATTATATAGCCTATGTTACCCTGAAAATCTGGAGGATTTCAATGACATATCATATGCCACAATCCGTCATGCTGTTTGGGCTATACCGCATGCCAAAGAAATGTATAAAAAATATTACTATTTCTGCGTATACCTCATATCGGAACGTAAAACAAGTATTCATGATGTTGCGTTCCATTTGCTAGGCGTGAAATCTGAATTCATAGCACTAAAACTATTTTCAGTTCAAATCAGATTATAGTTCAGAATTTGAAACTATTTGCATTTGAAGCTTGAGGCTGATTTTGGCCGCTTCGTAACTCACGAATCGATTTATGAAAAGAGGTTAATTTGTTTCATGTCCAATTGCGCGTATTGGGTTTCGCGGAAGCCTTTGCTTCTGTCCCTCTGGGGGCGCACGCTTCACTGAGCACTTCCATTCAGAGGTAACGTAGTACGCGTGTTGTTTACAAGTTTTATAAACACTTCCACATAATACAAACGTTTTAAATCGCTTTGCAGGTAAATACGTTGTACGAACGCGTTGGTGTCACCCCAGGTTTTAATCTGGGACCCATTTTGTACATTGTCGTTATTGCTATCGCTGTTTCTATAGAAATTCTAAATTTC
>DWNE01002833.1:0-17882 GCA_018249875.1 Cecropterus toxeus | reverse complement strand
CGGCTCACTTTTATATGAGGCGACCATCTCAGTCCTCGGGAGTAGCAACGCATCTGTGATAGACTTCAGATAGAACTCCTGTCCTATATGAAGTTGCTTACATATGTCCATGGGCGGCAGTAACCACATACCATCAGGTGGGCTGCTTGCTCGTTTGCTACTTCGTATTTACAAAAAAAAAAAAATATAAACGGTCTACCATATGTGATGTAGTAATTTTTTATCGAAGGTTGTGTAATTTGCTGAGGATACTTCTTTGATTTTTAAAGTTAAAAGACAATATGAAGGTGTTAGTCGTAATAAAAGCCCCTGATAAAATTCATAATTCGTTTAGTACAAACAATTTTGTTAAACGTGAAAAATTGGATTTACTTTTCCAAATATCACATAGCTTTGTTACATTCGATAAAGTGTAATGTACAAGTATAATGGATCTCTTAAGAAAAACACGTTGAGTTTGTAGATGAAATTGTTTTCCTTAGGATAAATGTCGGTAGTAAGCGAATCTGCTTGTTGAGACTAGGTAGTCTCCACATTATCCACATATAGACTTTATTACATACAAGTTCAGACGATGCTAAGTACTGTAAACATACTAAAAATAAACGCCTTCTACACTTATAGCGCCACAATAGGATTTTCACCTGTGTCGTGAGTGCTATGGACACAGACGAATACACAAACGTTCAGACCCAAAACAGAAATCTAAACTTATCATTAACATTTCTGTCTGGTCGGCGATCGAAGCCGGGACCCACTGCGTGTCAGACCGGTATGGTGACCGCTTCTAACACAATGCGAAGTACTGTAACTTACTTGAAGCACATCAGCAGCATGCGTGGAGTTATGGTACGTGTTGACAGCGTGGTAGTTGGTCTCGATGACGGTCAGCCAGTGGAGGAGGGTACGTTCGTCGCACTCGAGCGCGGCGCACACGTCGAAGCGGCCCGCCATCAGCGCAAGGCCTAAATGCGCGAGAGGCCTCCCCCGGGTCAAGTCCTCGAGACGGAAGATCTCGAAGTCCCAGCTCAGAGCCGTGTCTAGGAGCTCGCGCAGTTGGCCTGATGTCTGAAAGTTTGACGGAATTTGTTGCTTGATTTGTATTACATACAAATTTATATAAATTTACTATTCATATTCTATTCATAAAATACAACTTAAAATAAAATGCGTCGTTTAAATAAAAACTAAGTCTGTAGTTATGTTTGCAAGGAAATTGAGTAAAAATAATCAGAAATCAAAGACATTTACTCAAAGTTAATGGTACGTAGGTATAAATGTAATAATCACACGCTATTAGAATTGCTTTTTCAAGATTTACGTAAGATCAGAAAAAAATCAATCACATAATTAGTTACACAAAAGTAATAAAAATGGATCGATAGAACGGAATCTACATAAGTACATAACGTGATGTTTTAACATAAAATTGTAATTAATATTGCATATTTACCTTATGCTTAATATTGGTTCTATTGGTTTGTGATCTGACTACAGTGGAGTCGTTGCTGCTTCTTCGCGATGACAGCACATTGGTAGGCCCTTGCTGAAATAGAATAACATGATACAAATCTTCTGTACAATTAAAACATATTTCATATAACAATGTTGATGAAGTTGATGTTATCTAGCAGTCGTTCAGCGGAGATCTACGAGACTTCGCTCATGCGTAAGTACTAGCTTATTAGATTTAAAAAGATACTATGTTATTTACAGTACAATAATCTGGTATAAATAGATACAAAGCTGATATGCAGTGTATTGTTATGCGTGAGCTCAGTGTACCTAATTTGTTATAGTTCAGCAATGAAGATCATAATTGTAATTGTACGAATTTTAGTCCAGTCTAATAAGGTCTGAAATCAAAATTTGACACTCAACTTTGCATTTTTGATATAATACAGTTCTAAAGATACAAAAACGTTACATCACATTAAATCTAATCTTTAATTTTAGAGATAAATTCAATTTCATCCCTTGTACTGAAAACTTCCCTAACTCACTTAATTTTGATCGGATGAAAAAGTCATTGAACCTTTTTTTAAGTAAAACTTTAAGCTCTCCACATTTTTATTACAACTTTTTTGTCTAATTTTTACCGTTATCGAGTAATTGCGAAAAATCACTTTTGACATTTTTCTCAACCCTTGTCGAGGCTTGTCGACAAGAAAATCTTTACAAATCGATTTAGTATCATTAGAACTACATTATATCAAAAATGCAAAGTTGAGTTTCAAATTATGATTACAGACTTTATTTGACTGGATTATATTTTCTGAAAATAATCTTTGTTTATGCAATATACTCTGCAATGATATGTTAAAACATAAATAAAATTAATGATTGCTTTCAGGAAGTGGAATAAACTCGTGCTAAGGGCTCTGTCCGAAAATTTAGTTTCTATCTACTACCGTGATTTAGGTGCGTTAATTTTATATACAATTGTGAACTTAATTGCTTCAGTCATTCTTCATTAAATTGGAAAATATAGAAGATTTTAATCATGAAACTGAGGTGTCTCATTAAAAGACAATTGGACGAATAACTTTTTGATAGCCAATATATTCTTAATATGGTATTGTTTTGTTTTTCCTTGTATCTAAAATTAAGTACTAGCATTTAATAAATAACGCTTTCTTTCCCAATATATCCGCGTGTCTTGGATGCCACGAAGGTACATAAACATATATCGCACGATGAGAATAAAAGGGACTTAATGCGAAATTTGCAATTTACGGAAATGATAAAATTGTGTTTCTTAAAGCGCAATGTTGTTAAAGTGACATAATATTTATTTTTGCGCTTTTTCAGCTGTAAATCGTTACTTTTTAATTCGTTAGACGATATTCTATGAAGTTACTAGTTTCATGTATTTAACTCAATTTGCCAAAATTTTGTTTTTGGTCCATTTTTGTATTACTGTGCAATATGTAGATGCCTATATGTAAATGCCAGACCCAAAATAGACGATTAAATTCCTCATTTACATTTTTGTTAGCAGTGATTGAATTCCGACGAACACTTTGTTAAAGGGATTTAAAATATATAATCTTGACGGAACTCAGAATATTTTAATGTAATGTTGCTGCTATCAAAATGAGATTCGTCCAAATGTTAGCAAGCGCAAGTACGTACCGCACTAATCAACTAGCGATATGGAGTTAGACAAGAGAATCTAGGACAGTGGAGAGACAGACTTAATACCAAACCTCCTACCATAAAAAAAAGATTTGTGTTCACTTGCTCCCGCTTTCCCAGCCCGAACAGGATCATAAACAAATAAATATATAAGGTTAGTAGACATCCACATATACTTATATAACTTAAAGTTAAGCTCGCATGGGGTAGAGTGCCAGTATAGAATGTTACTCTCTTACTCATTTGCTGAAGGAGATCTATGTTGTAGAGTTTATAAAAGGTAAAGCCAAGTGTTAATTCTTTCTTGTCAATAACACCAATAGCATAAAATAAAGGACAAACGGTAAATTTCTTTGTATTGGAATACTATTTTATAGTACCTGATAAAATTATGAGATTTCAAAGCAGAACAATAAATACATTGATAAAAAAGGTATATAAAAATATTATACTTTTTTTTAAATAATATTAGATAACTGGCGGGAATTATTTTAGGCTCAGAATTTATTTCTTTTGAGTATGGATTATTGCTTTGATTATTTTTTATTTATAAGTAAAAATTACAGATTAAAACAAATTTAAGTTATCCACAGATAAAGATACAGATCCACAGATAACGTATACAACGCCCATTCCAAAGCGTCGTATGGATAAACGTTCTTTCTCTGATATATCTACACTACGTGGGTATAAGATGCAGATTCCATCTACCAGCCTTTTCAGGATCACTGCTGGACATAAGCCTCTCTTAATGGACATTTTTGTCTATAGTAATGCGCTCGGTATTCGTATAGGTGACCGCTGTTAATATAGGTGATACGTCCGAAAATGCTTCTGCCCATATCTTGGGTTTTGTCTCCTAGTTATCTCTTGCAAAATCCACTTGCGAATAGAGAGAGCGGAATTAATCAAAATAGACTCTACACAGCACATCGGATACAAATTCGGAACCTTTAAAGTAATCATTAAGATATTTGTCCCTTTTCTCACCTTCTGTAGACGAGGGTGGAATCCGGAATACTCTCTGTCATATTCTAATCTTCAGCAGTCGCAGAGAATATGATACTCTGTATTTCTTTATAGTCTGATACATATTCTATTCTGACCTTTACAACACTGTTGAATGTAGTAAAGACAGTATTACACGAACGACAAGGATATAACTACAAAATTTTACAAATCCTTCAAACGAAAATTAGTTATCAACGCACATAGAAAATTCGTCATGAAACGGGAAAACTTGTTAACTTGCAACTTCGTGTTTTGCTGTCGCGCTAATTTATCTTGTAAACAACGTTACATTTCAATCGTTTGTAGATGAGGAAAGGTAAAGAGCAGATTTACATTTACTCATTTTGTAGTACTACGAATAAGTTATGAATATAAAGCACTGTCTGTCTGAATAATCTCTGCTTACTAATACAAAGCAAATGTTTCTTAGGCATAACGAAATATATCGCAATGTTCCTAAAAGTCCAATTCCAATTCTTAATAATAATAATAATAAAGTTTTCTACACTCATAACTCCACACTAGGAAATTCTTCTGTGTCGTAGGTGCAATGGACACATACAAAGACGAATACACAAACACCCAGGCCCAGAACAGAAATCTAAATTCATCATTCAGATGTCTGTCTGGCCGGGGATCAGACCCGGAACACACTGCGTGTCAGACCGGTATGGTGACCGCTACGCCACGCGGGCAACGAAATTCCTAACCAACATTTCAATCCATGCATCTCTCCGTCACCCTTTTAAGGTCCAGGTTAATGAGGGTTATATTCGATAATCACCGCATTTGGAATGCCTTTTGGTGAACCCAGATATTTCACAGGACAACATGGCTGTTCATTTCTTAGATAACAACACTGGTATACGAAGTATACAAAGCATTTATGTAAATTTAACAATATAATATAGGCAATATGGTTACAATATTATTTATAGTCGCCAACATTACACATATAAGCATAAAATAAATCTGTTATATACAGCTTCTTGTTAGCTTTATTATGTTTAATTATTATATAATTTCAGCGAGATTTTATTTATTTGTAGACCCAAAAACCATACTATAATTTATCAATATTTTATCTACACATATTACATATCTGTCTATTATTTACAAATCTGTTTTGTACAAGATAACTTCCTTAAAACTAAAAAAAACTAAAGGTACTCACCGACAGCAGAGCACCAATCAGATCAGTGGCGATAGGGTCCTCAGCCCTCAGTTTAGGGTCCTCCCTCATTTGAGGGGAGTACAATTCGGAGGTCCTAAGCATGTCCACTGCCCGCTCTATGCACGCCACTGTTGAGGGCGGAGCGCCCTCGGTGGCCGTGGACAGGAGGGAAATGACCTGAAATAAAATATTAAATTTAAATATTTTATTTATTACAAGTACCTATAATACAATATAAGTTTGATGATGGGTTACGTTCATACAAAATGTTCCGTTTGTCGTGTATATTTTCAAAATATAAATTTCCCTGTTTTTTAAGTCTTTTCGTGTGTTTAGAAACCGCTTTTAACCAAAAGAATGAAATGTAAATTTAATGTAACGGATTAACGAAGTCCGTACTTTGAAGTATTATTGCGCAAATAAATAGTAAAGAAACATAAAATTAACACGACATACAAAATTATGATAATAAATTAGAAAAATATCCTCCGGTAAAAAAAAAAAACTTACGAAATATGTGTAATATAAACGAAATAGTTGTTCCTTCCTGAATCACGGCACGATACAGATTAAAGATATAATTTAAAATTGAAAAATCACTTTACCCAAGACAAACATTATATTTTCTGAATTTTTCACATACACGTAGCACAATTGTTTAACTTCTTATGAAGTTGAAGGTTATATCTTATTAATTATGACTGTCTAGATTACGTGTTTTTAATTAAATAATTATAGTTTAAATGTCACAATTTAATGTTTTTAATTTAAATTATTTATTATCTACCTACGCCATGGTCAAAGACAATGGATGCTTTATCTCTAAAGAAATAAATAAATTTAAATTAAAACTAACTTTATTTTAATATTATTGTATTTATGTAATTATATGTGTCGTTTTATGTGACGGTGTGCGTTTGTTATTGTCTAAAGTGCCTTAATAAGTAAATTATCTGGACCACACTAAACTACACCACGGTCAGGTAAGACTTTGATCTTATCATTTGATTACAAATGTCCATGGGCGGTAGTTGCCACTTACCATCAGGTGGACTGCATGCTCATTTGCTACTTCATTCTAATAAGAAAAGCTTCACATTAAGGAATGGACAAACGAAATCTCTAAAATTCACACTAAAATGAATTATTTTTCACTCATTCGATTTTATGGCCTGTTTATTAGTTATTTCAGCGTTCACGTGTAGTCTTTAACTTTAACTTTACGTCAGGTAGAGGCGGTAATTACAAAATGTTTACGAGAGCGATTTTCCGAACTCGTTTCTTTCCATTGCGTGCTTGGAACTAAGACATTTGGAACTTTACACCCACGCGTCGATGGATTCCATATAGCTATTGCCTCGAGTTTACGACTTCAAAAGTACGATTTCCTGATATTACCTACTCTATGATGCGGAGATTTGACGTCATCGACCATAAAAAGTTTGTAAACCGATACACTTCAGATAAACTAGTAACATCGTTAAAAACATTAAAACAAAAAACCCGACTGCGTAAAACGAAAATTTTGTTCATAATGATATATATTTAATTTAATGCTTATATGAGTTTTTGTCTAAATAATGAAGTAAAAGTACCTATAACAATATTTAGATATCTATATTTAAATTGGTCTATTTACTAGCTTTCATTTGACTATTACGGCAATATGGGTATGCCGTAATAAAAAAAATCATCCCTCCCCCCTTTTTCCTCTACTGCCAGGATCCATTTTCAAAAATTGTATAGCCTATGTCACTATGCAAACTGAGACGATTCTAATGATATGTCATACGTCGCAATCCGTCAAGCAGTTTGGGTTGGAACGCGTGCTAAAGAAATGGATATACATACATACATACGCTTGAAAAACATAACCCTACTTCTGACGTAAGGTAAAAATAGCAGACATTTATTAGCAACAATTGTAACCTATTCGGTATCCATTGTTACTCTGTGTAAGGCACCTCCGTCGGCGTGAAATCGTTGTCAATTACATTCAAAGCGGCGACGGAATGATAAACCGTTCTTCGGATTACCAACTCGTCGCCGGCCGTCAACAAAGGCGTGACTTATACTCAGAACAAAAGTACTCGGCCTTCCCTCGGATTTGGGTCATGTGGGGATTTCAATCATGCAATCCTATTCTTACCTTACTTAAGGATTTAGTGGTTTGCGGATGTCTTGTGTTTCGTATTAGAAAAAGATGACTCTATCATTAGAGTCGTCGTGTAGTTCATCTGCAAAAATACTTGAATACGGAAAGTCGTCACTTCTGGGGTAGCCGCTCGCCCCTAGATATTCAAAAATGTCATAAACGAGTCAAATTAACAAAATAAAGATTCCGTTACAATTACAAAAAGACGACTCTATCATTAGAGTCGTCTTTTTCTACTAATATTGTATATAACTCACGTTAGGAAGTAAAACGCACAATTGTAACAGAATCTTGATTTTGTTAATTTGACTCGTTTATGACGTTTTTGAATATCTTGGGGCCCCAAAAGTGACGACTTTCTGTATTCAAGTATTTTTGCAGATGAACTACAGCTTATGAAAGTTATAATCGAGAGTTACCTTAGTAGCTAAATGATTATAGGACTATTATTATAGAATTAATATTTTTTTACATATAAATAACAGGGACTTAGGATAGGCGTTTTTTTTATTTTCTTTGTTGAACTAATCTAATTAATTGAATTAATATTCTGACCCCGTTTGTTTAGGTCGTGGTACGGTACGGTCGTGTACGGCGAAACTGCAAAGTACAGAAGCAGCAAATAAATTAAAACCGCTTATTGTGAGTACTCGTTAAATATTAATAAGTTACCTAAGTGACGGGTGCCTCTAGCAGGCATCCCCTGCAACTTGGCAAGTGATTCGCGCCGGATGAAGTGCAATGGAGCAATATTATAGTCCTTTATGACGTTTTTGAATGTCTAGGGACGGGGCAGTTGCCTTAATGGCGATGCTCTTCTATGTTCAATTATTTTTAGAGATATAAACACAGATTATGAACGTTGTAATTAAAATACCTTAGTAATGGGTGCCTCTAGTGGCAGCCCCTGCAGCTTGGCGGGCGAGGTGCGCTGTAGTCAGTGGATATTTTTTCGTCATTGAAGTTTTTTAATCTCTAAAAGCTAAAGACGACACTCTTCTATATGCAAATATTTAAGATATAATAACAGATTATGAACGTGCATGAAATGGGTGCCTCTAGCGGCAGCCCCTTCAGCTTCCTGGTATGCCACACGCTACGGAGCTCACGTTGAACGAGCTGCGCTGGATGAAGTGCAGTGAAGCAGTATCTTCCTCGTCTACCTGTCTGGAATCTTTAGGCGTGAACAGTTGCCCAAATAGCGC
Source organism: Cecropterus toxeus (assembly GCA_018249875.1). Classification (NCBI taxonomy): domain Eukaryota; kingdom Metazoa; phylum Arthropoda; class Insecta; order Lepidoptera; family Hesperiidae; genus Cecropterus; species Cecropterus toxeus. The sequence continues at coordinate 9,199 of DWNE01002833.1, read as the reverse complement.
TGCCCTAATTTAATAAACTTAAGGAAAAAATTGCACATTATCAGCGTTATTATAAAGTAACCTTGGTAATGGGTGCCTCTAGCGGCAGCCCCTGCAGCTTGGCGAGCGAGGTGCGCCGCAGCCCGTCCGACGCGACGGAGCGCACGTCGAGCGAGCCGCGCCGGATGGAGTGCAGCGAGCCGCGAGCGCCCCCGGAGTCGGAATTGTTCGACTCGCATACGAACACCACGTGGGATGTGCTCCTGTTGAAAATGTTTTTTTTTTATTGAAGTAGCAAGCATGCTGTCCACCTGATGGTAAGTGGTAAGCCACCCATGGACATATGTTAGCAACTTTATATAGAACAGGGGTTCTATCTGAAGTCGATCACAGATGCGTTGCTACTCCCGTGGACTGATAGAGTGGTTTCATATATAAGTATGCCGGAAACTACACCTGGAAGGGAGAGGTTGCATCGTTGCACGAAACACAAGATATGCTTCACGTTAGAAATATGTGTGGCGGTGGTACTTCCCGCGTCGAACTACACTTGTTCTACAACCTGGCAGATATATTTATATATTGAATTATTTAATATTTTTGTATTAGTGTTTTTTCCTTTAAGAATTGCAGGCCTATTGCCCGCCGGTCAGTATGTCGTTATATTAGTGTTATTACACAAATTAGAACTACATTTTAGGAACCTTTTAGGAACAAGTTCCTAAACTACATATACTTAAGTGTTTAGTTTTCGAAGAGGAATTACTCTACGTATTGCGAGTTAAGTAAGGTTTTCCGGTATGCATCTAGGTCGTGGAAACTACGTTAAAGCACGTAACAAGGTTAGAGACAGGAAATTTTTGGTAACTAACTTACCCTGTTAATTTCACCTACTAAGAACAGTGTTATCCATTGCTGTGTTCTGGTCTGCAGGGTGTGGTAAGGGACATATACTTATCCGAAGCTTTCCAACTTAGTCCACAGGGGTAGCAATGTATCTGAAGACTTAGGTAAGATTCTGATATCACCTCGGATTGATTATAGATGTCCATCGACGGTAGTGACCACTTACCATCTGGTGGACTGCGGCTAATTTGATATGACACATTAATAATCCTTTGACCAATTTTAAATCTTATTAATTTAAGTTTATTTAGAATTTCGTTGGGATAGGAGTACAAAACTAATGTATATTTCACAATTGTATTTTATCTTATCCTGCAATAAATGAATTGAATTTGAATATAAAAAAAGAGTGCATAACAATAAGATATTCCCATAGGTATGAAACTTAGAAATAAGGATATCTATGGATATTGTTTAGGGAAACAATTAAAAGAAATATTAATAAACAACGATTGAATTATGAATTTCTATGTGTCAATTTTATGTGAAATCTTCAAGAGGTGGATTTTTTTGGGAGACTCACCTAGCAAGAGCCACAGCAGCGCCACGGCACGGCAGCAGCACCGGGTCGGGGGCCGCGCGACGCCGCAACATGACGGGCGCCTCCCAGTCCCGGGCGCCAGTGGACGCCAGCCGTAGGGCTTCGCCCCCGACCGCTTCGGTCAACGGTCGCGGGCCCTCTTCCGCTCGCCATCCCACCACGCGGTTCCACGCTTTGTTTGTTAGCTGTTACATATTTGATTACCAGTTAATTTAATTGCTATACGGGTCATATTTATTTAGGTTCTCGATCAACGACTATATACAATCAAAAATGTATACATATAATTGGTTACCTAACCAATTATATGTATACATAAATGATTTTCTAATAAATGGTCTTTACGGGATATGGTAAGCTGTAAATGACGTACATCACTAATAGTCCTCTATGTATCCGGTATCTATAATCAAACAGAGATGTGTTTCTGCTCTTTGAGAATTAGAGCATTTCTTATTACTATTTATGTCTATATAGTAATCCGTAAATGATCTATAACACTAATAACGCTGGAGTGGTATTTGAGACCAAGCTGAGACCTTTGTCTTACCACGTCCTTTTTAATTCAAGTTAAGCCTCTTTCAACAAATATTATGAAATCAAAAGTACGAGGTAAGGACTTCTTATTCATAAAAACCAAATAAAACCTTAATCCTTAACATTTGCAAAACCGCATAGTAAGTACCAAAGACTCAAAAATTCGGTAAAATGAGTAAAATTCTTGGATGTACATGAAGTTGAGAATAATATTAATCTATCGTCTCGCTAATTAAAAAGTGACGATTACGTGTAAGAAAAATACTAACATAAAGTAAGACTAAATAACTCTAAACTCTTCAAGATGCATATACATTTTTATGTCACACAAAATGTTAATTTTGTATTGAGACCCGTTTGTTTTCACCGTGCGATATAACGATTGCACGGGTCAAAACACTTATTCTACCACACCTATTTCTAGCGTGAAGCAGTTCTTGCGTTTCGGTGGAAGAGTGTGGTTGCCGACTCACTTTTATATGAGGCGACCATCTCAGTCCTCGGGAGTAGCTACGCATCTGTGGTCGACTTCATTTAGAACCCTGATCTATATTATTCGCTACTTCGTATTTATAAAAAAAGATGAGAGTTCAGTCAAGAAATGTCTCAACGGTGTGACATATCTCTTGTGATGTGGTCTACTAACAAGTATCCTTTGCTGGTCGTCGGATACCGCCACGAGGTCCCGGCAGCGGTCTGCGGCGGCGGCAAGCGCAGCCACGGCAGCCACCTGCGCTCTGGCTGTTGCTGCAGCAGCACGCGCCTGGAGTATCTCCGCACACCAAGCGGCTGCACCCAGTGTTTCCACCATAACCTGGAATGGAGACGTGTATTGAAATTGCGGGACGACAGCTCAGAGATTTTGGCCGTACCCTTCGATCAAATATGTACATATTTGATCGTAGGCCGTCCTGTATGTCACTAACTGATGAGAATCCAAAGCATGGTCTTAAATGGTGTATGTATAGTATGGAATTTGTACGGTGAAGTCTTAAAAATAATTACGACTTGCTTCTTACGGCTTTACACTGAGGAAGCAATAAACTTACAATCTATCGAGCTGGGAACATAGTCTGAGGTTCCTGTGTTGTTGTTAAATGTTGGATAGACCATGGAGCAGTAATGTTTATTTACCTGAATAATAGAATAGTAATAACTTTTAACTTAAACTAACTTTAAAAATTACTCTTCCAATATTTACACGAAGGTTATGATTACTTAGAATAAGAAACTAAAGTGGTCTTAATTTATCTGTGGATATTATTCAACATCTTACAATTTAAAGTCATTAAAATGAACACTCAATAAGAAAACAAAATGGTTGTCTGTAAATTCGGTTTACGGCTTATAGTTTTACGTAACAACGTAATATAGAAATATTGCTGAAAACTTGCATAAAATTAATGAATTGAATTGAATTATTATCACGTAATTATCAATACTTTGTTTATTTAACACAATGGAGGTAATTGAAAATAACAATTTAATTTTTCGATATTTAACATTTATTTACTTACGCTAATTAATTCAAATAATTTTTCCGCGCTCTCGCTTGCACGCTCAGGCTCAGGCGGAACGTGACACTTTTTTGCGCGTGCAGCCGTTGTTCATCGATTTATAAAACTTTATCACGCCAATAACAATAACTCAATATCTGGCCTTACGTAAATACGCAAGATTGCCACTATATAAAATATAGTTACAATGGCAGGATATTTATTATTTTTAACCGACTTCCAAAAAGGTGGAGGTACTCAATTCGTCTGTATTTTTTTATGTTTGTCTATAGTTCACAATGTTTCAAATCCTTGGTTTTGGTTTTTAAAAGCGTTCGTTTTACGCTCGTTGAACTTGTCGATCTCGCGGTGGCGATAATAGAAGAATCTGTTGTAAAATGGAAAGCTTTGTTTAGTCTTAGAGACTTCGTATGTATATTTTGAAGAAATAAGAAATGTATTACATCCTTTCAAGCAATAAGAGTAGGCAAGATTAGGCTCCTACCAGAGATCGGCTAATGTACCTATGTGTGCGATTTTTAAATTTTGTATGAAAAGTAAAACATAGACTATACTAATACTATAAATCAGTAGAGTTTGTTTGGTAAGTAGTTCCTGAGATTATCGCGTTCAAGCGATAATCTCAGGAACTACTTACGGTTCGAATTGATTTTTTTTGTGTTGAATGAAGTAATATATGATTTTAGACTAATATTATCGCGAAACTTTCGCCGTGACCACGAACCATGTAACTGGGTCGAAATATCGGCAAAAAAAATTCAAAAAACCGCATATCGTGAGTACCCGTAACATATTAAAATGAATGAAGTAAATTTATCGTGGAAGGCTTTAGGCTATACTTATAACATCACGCTATGTTTGTTTGTTTTTATTTAATAGATTGTTCTCTAATAAACGCGGGTGAAACTGCGAGGCGCAGCTAGTAGACGATAAAATAAGAAAACATTATCATGTTTCTGTAGCTTTTTAAATTTATTTTGTATGTTTTACATCTTATACGACAAAAATATAAACACACTCAGCCAACAAACCCTTGTCATCGACGCAACATACAACATTATTCAAATCTTCATTTAGTAATGAATAATAAATAATGAATATTTATTCCTTTCAAATGATATTTTAATAACTATTTGCTTTTCATTTATTAAAGCAAATTATTCAAACCTTTATTAACGCTTTTATAAAACGTTCCAATTTTAAATTTGTTTACCAAGCTCTCGGTGTTTGGAATTATAGTTGCCGGAAGCAGAAATATTTACGCAACATTTAATATTTTTAGATGCCCGAAACATAAAAAAACGAATTTGAATTTTAAGTAATTGTAGTATTTATATGTTTTATTGTGTTTTTTTGTGGACGTGAGTAGGGTTGCCACTCGTACTTCATAATAAGGCATTGTACATTATTAGGGGTATTTGTACTTTATAAGGATAATAAAGTACATGAAAATACTTAATTTTTGTATGACCTAGAATAGCATTTTTGCGTGAAACAAACATTCTAGATACAATTCTACTAGGTTTCAACGGAAACCTTGCGATCTTTATTTATTACTCTCCAAATTGCATTTTTTCTTCTCTTTTTATAGCCAATTTAATTGCTAAAGAAAAAATGAAAAAATGATTATAACTATAACTATTTATAGTTATATTTAAGTTTGCCATTTTTAATGTTATATTTATATAACACTAGATTGAATTATTGAAGTTATTAGTTTATTAATTAGCTATTTTTGTACGACCTAAACAATGTATGTATAGCAAGTATGAACTAAGAGTTTTTTAATTCGCTGCTTTGTTGGTTGGTTTACCTATATTTCCTTGTTCACACATTATTGAGAACAGTTTGAGATTTGAATCGAAATGACTCCATCTTTATTTAAATTTTTATTGAAACAAGTTATTCCCTTTGAGACAATCAATTTTGATTGACTCCCGTTGTGAGTTGAGTGACACTCGAATATACAAATGATTGATGGAATTCGCTTCGTGTCAGTGTTATAGTATTCAGCTATTTGTACAAGTTTACTATCAACTGCATGTGAAAAATATTTATTGCCTGGCATCAATCCCAGAAGATTAGGGTCCTATCTGATAATATAAGGCTCTTTGTGGTCAATCCTGTAATTGGAGTTGTAACTAAGTCTCCCTACCAACGTATATGTTTATTCTTGATCGACTTAGTTCCAATTTAGTCTTAGCGTTCCAATGTTTTGTGTAAGTCTCCCTTACAACTTTAAACCAATTCAAACTGCAACTGTCAATGTAATGTGTGGCGGTGGCGCCTCTAGAGTCAAATATCGCTGTGATCTTACAAGTTTTCCAGCAGTGGGTGTCGTAGACAACCAGGCGCCAGGGGTATAAACCGCTCTATGCAGTCGCAGTTGCGTAATATCGCGAATAAATGCAATAAAATCACAGCTGAGTTTTTCGCAATATTTGAAGGATCGTGGAGATTTATAAATAACTTACCCTGTTAAATCCAGCTTCCAAATACGGCAAGACAGCGAAGTCGTCCTTGAGATAAGCACTGAAACAATAGAAACGGAACAATTTGTAAATAAATGAATTTTGAGTAGGCTTTATTGGACAAAGCGCAGCTCCTTGAATTTGTAAGGAAGTGGAATTCATCGATATATGGCTAAAAACGCAATATTTTTGGAAAAAATATTTTACCATAAAGTTCTTTGCCTGTATTCTAACATACTGTTTTATTAGAATGCACTAGCTTATTCCCGCGGCTCCGGTCGCTTAACATGGAAATGAGTATCCTATATGTTACTTCAGCTCATAAACTACCCGTTTGCCAGATTTTAGCGAAATTCGACTAGTAGTTTTAACGTGAAAGAGTAACGGAAACACATAATTCCTTACAAACGTTCGCATTTATAAATTTAACTCCCAATTGTTATTATTCAAAGTTGTGTGCAAAATTGCCAGGGCTAACAAAACGATGACGAAAAACATACTAATTAGTATTATTAGTATTATGAGTAGTTTATAAATTTCTCCAAAATGTATGTATGCTATCATAGGCAACAACTTTTTCCTAACTTATTTATTATTTTTCACTAATAACGTCTCTTCAATGCTAATCGATACAAACATTGCGGAATTTTCTTCTGAAAGAAAACTTCATCGTGTACTTTTTTTGTAATAACCGACTTCTCAAAAGAAAAAGGTCATACTCGTATATTATAATAAATTTTAATACTTTATTTGTTTGTTACAACTTATAATACGTACACTAAAATGATTATTGAAAAACTTATTCTGGTATTGTTAAAGCGCATTAAGTTGTCAACCATAATGCAATGATTCCCTATCCATTTTAATTTCCGCCGCTCTACTCCTTTGTGCCGCATAAAGGACATGTAAACTGTAAACAACGTCATTGTCAACATTTCACTCTATAACGGCCTTTGTGGCGTAAACATGCAACGTGAAAAAATGCAACTTTACCACGAAATAATTTCGTGTAATGATTAACCATTTATGTTTCATGTTTTACTACAAACAGTTTAAGTCTCTTTTTGTAAATCTGAAATACTGGGGGAAATTAAACTGTAACCCAATTTCAATCGAGAAAATGTTAAAAATCTACTGAAAGTTTCAGTGGTTGAATAGATCTTGAGCAACTTTAATGGCATACTAATCACAACCAGTATCGATTACGTCCTTTCTAAAGCATTCGAAATAGTCATGAATATTTACAACATTATATGATTTCAGACTAATGTTATCACGCCAAATAGTCATGAATATTTGCAACAATATAAAATTTCAGACTAATATTATTACAAAACTGATACATTTTTACAAAAATTACGTTACACGTACAAAAAAATTGCAACAATGTTCCTAAAAATATTTGTACCTATCATTCGGGTACCTGTATATTTCAAAATGGCGATGGGTTGGAATTGTGAGAGTTAATTGGGAGCATTGTGTCAAACAATCTGTATCAACAATTCAAATATATTATCACGTTTGTCAATACATTAATTAGGTGACGGCAAACTTTACCCTTCCAGATTTGCTCTTAACAAAGACGTGTCAACAAAAAAGAAACAAAACCTTTGTCTTTCATTCTATTTCATATGATTTTCCGAAACATTCATTGTTAAAACGTTGAGCTTTAATATTGTGTTTTGAATGTGACTTTTACTATGTAATTATGAAGGTGAATGTGAACGAAACTTTTTACTCGACTGCGTCAGAAGGTGAGCAATGTTTTCGAGCGTATTTATGTATGTTTTTAGTATGTATATCCATTTCTTTGGCACGCGCTACGGCAAAAACTGTTTGACGGATTGTAACGTATGACATATCATTAGAATCGTTTTAGTTCGAAATGTGACATAGGCAGTATGATTTTTAAGAATGGCGTCTCCATAAAGGGAAAAAGGGGGGAGGAGGGACAACTTTTACTATTTATACAATATGGGTATCAAATGAAAGTTACTCGTAGTAAATAAACCATCCTAAAGATATACATATATATACTACAGTACTTTTACTTGACTATTTTGACAAAAACCCATACATAGCTTTAAATAAAATATATCAATATGCACAAAAATGTTTTAAGCAGTAGTTTTTTTTGTTTTAATGTTTTTAACAATGTTACTAGTATATATATTGTTAGTAAGCAAGTCTTTAAATAATATACACGCCATAAAAAATAAATTGAGTTAAATAAAAAAAATACGTATAAATACAATATTTGTGTTTAAAAATATCTCCATAAATGTTTTTCACATAAATATACGTTGTACATACATAGGCACAAATATCGATTATTTTTCTTTTTCTTCTTACTTTCGTTGTTTTTTTCTTCTTCGCGCATGTTTGTGTTAAAAATATCTGCACAAATGTTTTGCACATGTCATAGACAAGCAAATTTAAAATACATGCACGCACATGCGCAATTACTTATCTTTTCTTCTTTCTTTCGTTCTTTTTTTCCTTCTTCATCCACGTTTGTGTTAAAAATACCTGCACAAATGTTTGGCTCATGTCATAGACACACAAATACGTGAATGCACACACGCAATTAGTTATTGTTTTTTCATTCATTCTTTCTTATTTTCTTTTTCACGTTGAATTAAGTTACCTTCTTATAAGTCATGCAACAGATATACATAAAAGTTGAAGACTCAAAAACAAACATTAAATTTCTCATGTCGGGGATCGGAGGTATCCTGTGATGTAATTGAACAAACCTGTCAAGGCTCATCTTTCATGGTTCAACACCTTCATCTAATGTTACTAATGGACCTATTATTACGATGTTGTTATGGTTGTCATTGTTATCTTCTTTGTTAAGGTCGTCTATTGTGTAAGGATAAACATGTTTACTTAGACCTATTGAGAGATGTTTTGTTTCGGGGCTCTTCAGCTTAATAAGTTGACAGTCAGGCAGACAAAGCACGTCTAAAATAATTCGCTTTTAGTTTTATGAAAGCTTTTCGCCTAAAATAACTAGCTTTTAATTCTAGAATTATATTCATGTAACTTTATAATACCGAAGTTTGTTTCTCATTTAATCAACTTCTGGTGATCCGAGAGCTGGCACGCATTTCGCTCAACGAATTGGTATAGCAATTCAAAGAGGAAATGCTGCCAGCTTCTTGGGAACCTTGCCCAGAGACAGCGATGCCAATATTTTTTTATGGTAGTGTTTCTATTCATATATTTTTGTTTTGTTTCTTTTT
>DWNE01002832.1:0-17883 GCA_018249875.1 Cecropterus toxeus | reverse complement strand
AAAATTGAGCTCAAAGATTCCGTTACATACATACATACATACAACCGAAGCTAATAAAAGCGAGTTAAAAATAGATTTTAAGATCAAAATATAATTACTACGTGAGACGTAAAACAGGAAACCATAAAGCATCTTCGCAACCATTAAGAAAGATAGTAATCGAATAATTCACAGTTATTAATTATTGTTGTTAAGACGTCGGTCCAAAGTGGTAAATGGTAAAAAGGTGAAAGTTGAAAATGAGAAAGTGACAATGTGAATAATCACTTCATGGTGCTGATTGAACTACGTGCGTATGACACTTAAAACTAAAAAAAATAAATGTCAACAATGAAAAAAACCCACTTAGAGAAGCTTATTTAGACGATCCGCGTGACGAAGCTGTAACCATGTTATTTTAATAATAAAGAAGTAAACGAGCACCTAATGGTCGGTTACTACCGCCCATTGACATCTGTAAGCAACTTTACATTGAACAAGGGTTCTGAAGTCTATCTGAAGTCTATCACAGATGTGTTACCACTCCTAAGGACTAAGATGGTGGCCTCATATATAAGTAGTTGATACTACACGGAGCGAGTCCCGAATTCGATTCCCGATTATCTAATTACGATTTTTCTTTTGTAGCTGAGTGTTTGTGTATTCGTCTTTGGTCCAATGCATCAAAGACCCAGGAAAGCTTATTTGTAAGGGTCATTGAGTGTAGAAAGCGTTATATATAAAAAAAAAATGAAATAGATAAATATATAGGTAATGTGCGCTGTTTTTGGGCATCCGACATTATCTCAAATCTTCTTAAATAGATTCGCTATGTAATTTCGCAATATCGTCATACTGGAGTAAAAGCAAAATTTACGACGGAAAATAAACGACGCTTTAGACGCTTTTTACACTCATAGCCACACTAGGATTTTCTCCTGTGTCGTGGGTGCCACGGACACACAAAGACGAATACACAAACACCCAGACCCAGAACAGAAACGTAAACTCATCATTCACATTTCTGTTTGGCCGTAGTCGAACCCGGGAACCACCGCGTGTCAGACCGGTATGGTGACCGCTCCGCCACGCAGGTCGTCAAATTTCGTTCCACAGAAACTGCGTTTCGTGACTGTACAATCAATGATGTGATCGAACGGCTACAATGTGTCTATTAAATATATCATTAAACACCATTTACGTAGTTCGTTGCATAAACATAATGACAGGTAATATCCCTACAAATTATGGATCCTATGGTGTTTCGTAAGCAAGAAATGGTATATCATTTTCTATGCATATAATATTAGCGATGCGTTCAAAGTCTGTCACGGTTGTATTCGCTTATCAAGGTTAGTTTGGGTGTATTAAAATAATATTTGTACACAAAGGTCGAGTATGAAAGAGACTAGAGATTGAATTACCTTGGCAATGTAATTATTGAGTAAATTCAAAGTAATCCAAAGACATCTAAGGGTTTATGCTGCATCATTATCAGTACATAGTATAAAACATAGTCTATGCTTAGACCTTTACATAACGGGTTCTGATGCGGTTTATAATAGATTAAGATTTAAGAGGAGGGTTATGGAGAAGGGTCTATGTATCCATCCATCCATCAGCTCTTTAAAGTCCTCTGCTTGACATAGGCCTCCCTTAATCTGCGCCACTCCGACAGGTATGGTCTATGTATAATACATGCATATTACCTATAGTGGAAAAACACAGATCATTTAAGAGGTTTCTAATGTGATGTCGTAGATAAACATATTGTCTAATGCTGTATATAAACACGTTCTGTAGCATATTTAGTTCTGTATAGTATCGCAAGGGTGCAATGCTGATCTGCTGTAAAACCTAAAAATTGCATCTTTGCACGAATATGACATTAATATGTATAATAATCCATATTATTCACACCAAAGACCATTTATATGAGTAATAAAAGTTAAAAACGGGTTCTTTCTCTCAATTTATCACCAATTTGCTTTTGCTAGCGAATAATATTATTAACTGAACTGGCTTATTGTTATTTCGACTCTTTTTTTTAGCTGGCCGATGAATCCATCTGACGAATATGTTACACGTTGCCATATCTAAACCAAAAATGAGTATGATTTCTTCATCCAGCCTACCCATATCCCTTGGCGTACTATTTTCAAAATTAATAGATACAGTATATGCCAAAGTTACTGTAAGAATGTCGGCTCGGTTTAACTACTTTTGCGCAAATTGTGACAACACTGTTCCTAATATATAACTATTATAGAAATGTATAATGTAATGTTATTGTAAGAGCAGAGCTTTTGATAGGATTTAATAAGCTATTGAAATACACAGTGCAGTCGTTAAGTTAGCTAGCTATTCAGATATCCAATTATAGATATTTATGTATAGAAAATCGCATTATATCAATCCGCTCTGGTTGCGACAATGTAGCATTTGTGAAGAGATAATCACTTCACTCTATTCCACTTGATAAACTTAATTGAAAAGTTAATATAATTTAAAATAGATTAACTGTATGCCTGCATTCGAGATGAAATGTACCTACTGATACACATTGAAGCAAACTTGCAGTTTAAATAAAGGTTGTATGTCACACGACATACGATATACACTACTGCGCAAAAATTATGGGCAGAATTTATCAGATATATTTACATCACTTATGTATCTAAGCATATTTATTTTGCATAATGCGTAAGGAATTTGACAGAAGAATCTCCAACACGTGTAAAAGATAATGGTCCCTTAGCGAGGTGATAAAAAAAAATAAAGGCATGCCAATTAAAGACAAAAGAAAAGTTTATAAAAGGTGCATTCTGTCATGTTGAATATATGGCCTTAATAGACAAACTAACAAACAAAATAACTGTACCTATGTCAAAACGGAGTAGAGAGAAGTACAATCGAAGTGAGAAGAACAGATAAAATAATTGAATAAGATTTAAAATGTAACTAAACGGCTCACTTTTATATGAGGCGACCATCTCATTTGTAAGCAACTTCATATATAACAGGGGTTCTATATGAAGTCTGTCACAGATGCGTTGCTACTCCCAAGGACTGAGATGGTCGCCTCATATAAAAGTGAGCCGGCAACCACTCCCATCCACTGAACGCAAGAACTGCTTCACGCTAGAAATAGGTGTGGCGGTGGTACTTCCCCGGTCGAACTACATTGGTTCTACCACCTGGCATTTAGCAATATAAAGTAATAACTTTTCATACAGTAGGATTTTAATCCTTTTAATTAAATTCAGTAGATATAAGATCAGGTATGTTGGCTTGCTGCCATTTTAAAAACATACAAACAGACGGAAACATGTACATTATTACTCGAGAACAAGTAGGTGTTTTTTTTGCATATATAAGCGATGATAACTTTGATTTTTATTATATGTACAGACGACATTCCTAGTATGTAAAGTACTTCTTGTCATTAAGTGCTTCTTTGAATTTTTATTCATTTCCAGCATCCTCACTTTATACGAGTATTTATATATTTATATTATGCAAGTGTTACTAATCAGAGTTTCTCAGACACGTGCAATGTTGCATAAATCCTTTGTGTGGTCCGATTTTGTTGAGAACGGTGTTCACGGTATGATTGAAAATTTCCTTGAAAATGTCTACAGTGTGTAAACTTTATTGCTTTCTGGATGTTTCGATTTTGTAATAAAATATTGTATTTGGGAACTCGTTTTCGGAAATAGTAACAGCAAGCCGCCTCACACTCGTATTATCTAACTATATATATACCGGTATATATTCGAACTATTATTAATTTTATTATTATTAATTTTGTAATTTTGTATAGAAAGAGTGCCGTAATACGTTACGCATGTTACTCATGTAATTTATGAATTTTGAACGCGGTAGAAATTAAGAATTTTAGAATCCTTTGGTTTTACTCCGGAAGCATCACCGTCACCTACTACTGCCTAATAACAACAGTGTTAAGCGCTGCGGTTTTCTGGTCTTAAGGCCGTGGTAAAGGTAAAAACATGTCCATCCAAGCTTACTTGGTTCGTAGGCCCAGCAACGCATGTGTAGCGAACCACAGGTAGACCTCGGCTGTTATCTGGTGTTGGAAATAAAAGTCTAAATGCGGTAGTGAACCCTTACCATCAGGAGGAGTGCATACTCGTTGACGACTTCCATATTGTAAAAACAAATTTAGTCTTGGAACTTGGTGGAATAAGTCACTCAATTTCTGGAAATATTACTATAAAAAGAAAATATTCATACATTGTACGTTTTTATAAACAGTAGCAAAATTTACTTCTAAGAACGTATCATACTGTACACAATCAAAATTAGATCTGCACATATTGCGACTTGCGGATTCAGAGGAATGGTAAAAGATCTAACGAAGACAAGAAAAGCACTTTTTGACTAAATGTTGTCTCCGAAGTTAATGGCTACTACGAAAAACAATTCCGCGGAAACTCTTCATAATACTTCGCAGATCTTCTAAGGTTAATGTACCTACTGTTTACTTTGTTACTTAAACTTACCAATGCTAATGTACATAGTTCCATACTGTTCCAAGTATAAGACTCAATATTGTGATTAAAACGCGCTCATAAGTCCACTATAATAACAATCTTTATCAATTGCTGTAAATATTTATCTTATGTATTGTTAATTATTCCGATTAATTGAATATAATATGCATTTTTACAACACACCTGTCACTTAGTTGAATTTAAAATTTCTTGGTGGCAGGAAACACGTTCATGTCAGAATATATTTGAAACATGCTTAATTTTTATTTATGTATATTGTAATAGTTTTATTACACTGCATGCAGTCCATCTGATGGTGAGTGGTAACTATCGCCCATACACATCTGTAGAGAACTTCATATAGAACAGGGGTCTATCTGAAATCACAGATGCGTTGCTGCTCTTTAGGACTAAGATAGTCGCCTCGTATATAAGTCAGCTAGCAAACACACCCTTCCACCGAAATGCAGGAACTGCTTCACGTTACAAATAGGTGTGGTACCACGCGGTTCAACTACACTGGTTCTACTACCTGTTAGAACCAGTGTAGTTGAACCGCGTGGTACCACACCTATTGTACAGTGTAGTTCTACAGTTAAAATTACCAGGTGATAATTTTAACTGTAGAACGATATTTTTAACGGTACTCGGTTAACATCGGTAATATTTACATAAACAATGCTATTTATGTAAGATACAGCTCTAAATGATTAAAACGGACAGGTGACGCCTGTCTCCTGTCGTCTCGTCATGTAGGACAAGTTACATAAGAAATATCCTTTCAATTATACCCGAGTGACGTGGATGGACATGGGATGATTTTGAGATTTTCTTAAAGCTACCTAGTTCCTGTTGGTTAGCGTTTGATTATTCCTCGCTGTCACATTTGTCTTATTCTACGTCAATAACCGTCGCCTTAGCTTCAGATTGCTGGGTATTTTATAGGAGTGGATAATATTATTTTGTACTATTTCACTTTTATCATGCTTTCTGATTTGTGGTATTTGTTTTTTGGGTTATTTTGAGATAAATGTGCTAACGAGCTTAAAATAAATTCTAAGTTGTTCTCCCCCTTGTAGTACTTTTTATGTAATCGATTTTTTGTTGTAATTAGTTGCTTAAAACTCAGATGATCCTTATTGTATACTTGTGTGTATATTACGAAAAAAATAAAACAGAAAACATGTTTGCTTCTTTATGGCTCAGTTTACTTCAGACTTCACACGTCAGGGAAGATCAAGATCACTACAACATTAAAAACATGACAAACGCCCCCAACTACTATAATAATACATATATTATATACGTAAATATTTTATGCTTGAATAGTCTTAAAGCATAATTCCGAAAAGATACAGTGCTTTTGTTACCTTTTTCAAATGTTTTTTTTGTTTCCAGGTAAGTTAGAACCCGGTTTAACCTGACCGATGTTTCGCGGAACAAGTAAAGTTACCAACTAGCTACCGTAAGTCATCGACCATGTTGATATAAAAAATATTCTCACGACACCATGTTTTGACACCAACAAAATCAATATTAGCCTTCTTAATGGGTTCGTTCAGCCGTAAAATCAGCAATTTACCATTGCTAAGAATTTTCTTAGAATTTTAAGTTTTTGTTACCGGATCTAGTCTGTGTGGAGTTAATTGAAATTAGTTAATTGCTTGAGAGATACTTGAACGAATTAGGTGATTCTCATCTATCATACTTTGATAAATTCGTCGTAAGTCTGCCGTGATATTTATAACTCCTTTGTTTCCTTCCTGTTGTGTAATCCAGCCAAATATCAAATATGCAACTAAAGGCAATATGTACGTATAAAAAAAGAGACAAACCTTGGACAAGAATAATGCATATAAAAAGTACGAGGTGCTATTAATATTTAAAAGGTTTATTTACTAGGTATCCACTCCATAGGTACTTAATACTACCCCTTTTTCGTCGTATTAGATACCCTTTTTTTATTAACTTTTTTATTTTACCTAAATGGAATTTGGATTCACCACAAGACAACCTTTCGTACAGTTAAGTAGTAATACAACTAAGCATATATTAAGCATATAAATAAAATACACATCATTAGGTCATCTATCATTATTCATGCCATTTAACTTTTTTTTTACTTTCTTAGAAATATGTGATTTTTTTCTCAGGCAATGCTTTGCTTTAATCGATGACTCAATCTATTACCTCATCGCCATGTCTCGTGAATAAATCTTTATAGTAAATAAAGATTTTTGTTCCTGTCTGATCGTGACCAATTAAACGAGTAACGAGCTATAAACGTATAACGTTATTTATTTTTATAAAGCTGTGATTGATTTTTTTATATTTGTTTTCTACGGAAAGTCGTATGAAAAAGTAAGATCGTGTGTGTCGTGTTGCCGATATTTAATTATGAAGAGACTAATCCTCCTTCAGTGTTAGTACCCTTAGTAGGTTTATTACGTTTACTCTTAACGATCATTGTTCACGTTTTCGCCTATAAATGTACTATACAACACACACAAACTAAACATAAAAATGAAATGTATATTGCAGTTAACAGTATCATTTCTTTAAGGAAATGTAATAAGCTCGTAACAAGATCACAGATACAGCCGTCGCTTCAACTTGCCATCGCTCGCTATCTTCGCTGAAACACATCCTTTAATCAGATGATTATGTATTCCAGACAACATGTAATTGGTACACACGGCCTAACGGTAGCAGTTAGCCGATGTATTAAAGAAACGCTGCAAATTCATTCAAGAGGTGTCTCGATGTATGCAAAGTACCAATTAATGAAACTCACAACATTCCTATGGGACTGAAGTAATATGTATGGAATGCACAGGAAATGTGGTTGTTACGCGGTGGTTTAGTTCTGAGGTATTAGGTTTAATGAGGCTAATTTAACGGATTTGCGTAGTAAGTAGTTTATTATAGTATATTTTATTTATTGTGTACATTTGGGTTGAGCGTTATAGTATAACTAGCTGTGCCACGCAGTTTTACCTGCGTTTATTACAAAACAAAATATTAAAAGCAAACAAACATGATGTTATATAAAGCCGTCCACAATAAATTTGCTATTCGAAACAAAAATATTTTTTTCAATTCGAACCAGTAGTTATTATATTAGTATAGATAAGTTTTAGTTATTTTCTGTGTTGTAATTTAAGTTATTCTTGAAGGCAGACTAAAAAAATTCTGATGTTAACGTCGACTTCTAAGTCGTTAGGACTAGCATTTTGTGGCTTCAGGTGGAACCTTCATCTTTGATCGTTGCAGATGTTCACGAATAGTCTACAGATATCACGGGTAGTCGGGTAGTAACCATAACATCAAGTTTTATACATACCGACTGCTTCGTCAGTAACAAAAGCTATTAGGCGTATAATTTTAAAAAAATCGTGACATGTATGTACTATTGATTTGTAAAACAAAACATAATATCTGTCTTTGATTTTACGTGACAGACTCAAGTCATTGAGTTGCCAATGGTGAAACTTTACAGTGCGTAAGGAAAACGCGTATTGATAAGGTACAGAGATTATTTACGACTGTGTCGATAAACTAAATCAAATCGCATACCATGTGTCTAATGATAATAGCGGTCGGTTGGATTTATTATATACTAGATCTGTTATGAAATTTTAATAATGTTAATATTAAAATGACTGTAACGTACGATAACTCGTTTGAATTGATACGTTCTACTTAAGTAAATTAAACTTAAAAAATGGTTAAAAATAACCGTTTTAATCATCTAGAACATGTCATAGATAGAACAACAGGAGATGGTATTATATTGTCTCATTTTTATAAACAGTTTTAGGTTATAAAAGGAAGACAGACAGAGCAATTCTCACTCAAGTCCACGGTACCAATGAATCCGTGATTGGCTTTAAGTATGTTTGTTATCTTCGTGCATTTCTTAGAATCGGTTAGTTTATTGGCTTTGTTGACCTTGTAACCTCAGGTAGAATGTACGTTCGCTTTTTTATGGAATTGAAGCAGTTAAGAAGTATATAGTTTACCTTACTGCAATTAGTCACTGCCGCACACACATATACGTCTGCGAGGAACCTTCATTCTGAAGTAAATTTAAATTCCTATATGACCCACAGATGCCTCACTAAGTACCTTTTTTATTTACCGAAGGGGAATTATGTGGGATTTTTACCGCACTAAAGCCCCCCGATTGCCTTCCTTGGCACTGCGTGGAAGATTCCGGAATCTTCAACGGATGTCCTCTTTCAATGCTCTTTCCTGGTGAGCATTTACGCTCACCGTGTCTTCAGATGTTTACGACGGCTGGTGACCACACATGTCGCCGTCCTTCCCGGGGTTGCTTGGGTGATGGTTCGAGCTCCCACTCTTATATCTCGCAACCCCGGAAGCCCTCTTTAACTCGCTTTTTTAGTCGTCTCTTACTATAGGCAGGGGATGCTGTAGCCCTATTCTGATCCCGAACTACAGGGTCAGCGTAGCCAAGTACCCATCAATTGGATACTTGTAAGTGTCGTTTCCTACTCCAAAGAAGCATGAAGTACATACCACACATACAGTACAAAGATAAATAAAAACATAGGAGTCTTATTTATAACGGTCATCGGCCTGTTCCAAAAACTCATATCATTTTTGACATTTAACTAAAAAGTAACATGGCGCCACATAGCGGTACCTCTAAGCGATTCGAAATATAAATCTGAATACAAATGCGTATGTACTGTTATATTTCATACTATACTTCACACCACATTAGCGAAACTACACACGCTGTGAGTTAGGGTTGTCAGATCCAGAAATAAAGGTAAAACGGGCAATAGATATGTTTTCAAATATAACTTGTTATTAATTCCTTATTTTTTTCGATAATGTATTTGTTATTTTTGTGTTCAGGGCTTCTAATGAAACAATATATAAAGAAATGATTTTTATTTGACTACCATACGTGATTTTTTTGAATCCCAATCTGGAGTAAACACCGCACTTTTATTTATAATAATTAATAACTAGTTATCCATTCGTACTTCATACGTAATCTTATAACGCTATCTACACATCGACAGCTTAAAATTTCAAATGCTTAAATAGCGCATGCCAAAGAAATGAACATACATACAAACAAGCATAATACATACATACGCACGAAAAGCACTTCCTTCCTTGTGACCCAGTCTGAAAAAAAAAAAACGAAAATTTGTTTTAATTTTGTGTCCAACCCTATATTTTATTAAGTATCCATTATTACTACCGTGATACGTAATCTCATAACACGACCTAGACATCGGCTACTTAAAATTGAACATACGTCGGTCGGAACATAATCCTAACATTACGATGCTTAATAGTCGCGTCGCGCGCGTCGTTATGCGACAGAATACTGATAACATCTGCAACACTTCTATCGCAATGTTGTCTATATCGATACATTTGTAATTTATTTGCAGTTTTCCTTGTAATTGAATAGCTTCATATTCCAAAATATTTCCACGATTAAGATTATATGAGTATTTTTAATGCTTTATGACCTTATTTTGGTTTAATTAAATAATTTTACATAAGGATAGCCAATTCTACCAAATAACTGGGTGTTTAATAATGTTTCGATATTATTTTCATATGTTTGTTTTGCAACTAGTGTGTTAAAAAAATGTCATCATTATTTCAAATAAAATATGACCCAGCCATGTATTTTTATAACATAAGAAGAACCACCATTTTTTGTTCATTTACCTTATCTCCTTTCCCTTATAATTTGATATTTCATAAGAATTTGGTGACAAATACTTACACAGCACATTTCTGCATACCTGTAACCTTGAAGCAATCACTTACCAATCTAGATCTTATAAAAACATTAGACTAAAATGAAAGCAATTTTTTATAAGGTATTTTTTATAAGTCCCTGGTATCGCCGTTTGGTCAACGCTGATTGGCTCAAATGAGGCCAATATTATTCATATAACATATAAATATGTACATTACAATTATATTTGCACTTTAAAGTTGGTAAAATTGTTTAACATTAGTCTGCGGTTATATTAAGATGATATTATGCCTCGTTCAAGTATCATTTTGATTTCAGGAGGAAATGTAAGTTCTTTTTTCATGAAAATCCATATAAGTGGATGATTTCGAGATGGTTTAAGATACATACATTTGATAACAATTAAAAGCCATAACTTGGCTATTATTGAAAGTAAATATTGATTATAAGAGCAGTGATAGCCTAATGGTTGAAAAACGGCCTCTCAATAGGGTCCGAGGTTCGGATCCCAGGCATGCACCACTGATTTTTCTAAAATTATGTGCGTATTAGAAATTAATTATCACTACTTTACGGCGAAGGAAAACAAAGGGAGGAAACCTGCACACCTGAGAGTTCTCTAAAAAAAGAGTTCTCAAAGGTGTGTCTACCAATTCGCACTTGGCCAGCGCGGTGGGCTATGGCCTAAAACTCTCTCACTCTGAGAGAAGACCCGTGTCCCCAGCAGTGGGACAATAATGGGTTGACGATAATTGATTATAAACTAATTTACCGTGAAAAATTATTATTTTTCATTTCTTACTTATTTGTATAACTAGATAGTAACTGAAGATTTATTATACAGTTGCGCGTGCGTTTTTCCACTTACATAAAATTTATATAATTTGATCGCTGTACCATGCCATTAGTATTATCGTATTGCACGTAATCTGCTTCAATTTGTCACGTACATTGTGCAAATCTATAAAATAGTTATTTGAACACGTTTATATAACATTTATGTACACAGCATATGTAGTAAATCTATACATGTAACAATGTTACTTGGATATATTATTATAGTTAACATATTAAGTTGCGCTTTTTTTGGTATTCTGGGGATACAGTACATGTTTATGATTAAATTAAATCCAACTAAATTATTCAACAATAACATTTCGCTTATTTGCATGAATGACCGCACAATTCAATTTCATTTAATTTTAAGATACAATTTTATCCTTAGTATATTATTCTAGAATTGAAAAGTAGATGCTCTAACTCAACTGTGGTTAATGGTTAAGTAACACGGCAGCCCGCTTGTTAATAGTTCCGAAAATGTATAACAGATGGCGTTAAAATCAAAATACGGTGTGGCGATCCCCACGCCAACAACCAGGTTTACCAGCGTCTATAGATGTTTCATGTCAAAAATAACATTTTTTCTCTACATACGACAGTACGTTAAACATGAAACCTCAGAGCAAGATTTGCCATTTTGTTCCCCTATTATGTTTGAAATTTAGATGTTTGTACAGTTATTGTTACTTGTTTGGCGCATTCCTGTTTAAATTAAAACTTAAAAGTAAACAACACGCGATGTGTGATTCAATTGTAACTACTAACATTTCGAAATTATCTATAATAGCTGCGTAATTAATTCAACAATCTAGTGGAATGGGCAAGGTAAAATTTAGATGCAGTATAAAACTAATATTTATTCCTAAAAAATCGGCTTAATTTATTTTACCGTAATATAACCAGTCGTTCGACCTTAAACCCTAAACTGTGAAGAACAGAGTAGAATCAACTTCCCATAAAAGTCATTCATTAGTATTTTACGGATGCATTTAATCAGCCTCATTACTTGCATCTTGAGTCGTTTCCTCTACTGCCGCATCATTAGAGTAAACGCTGGGAGGTATGATAAAAGTATGAAATGCGTATCCTGTAGCGTGAGTAAACCTCAACGGTAAACATTCTTAGAGCCGTCTGTCACGTTTATTAGAGGCTTCCTGGCTTTATTATCTTTTATTTAAAACGATCGAACTTGTTTGATGGGTTGTTTTACAAAATTTTGTTTAGTTAGCTATTATATGGTATATCTAATAGTAAGTACGTAGTATATGTACAATTGTACATAGCTATTACATTATATACAGTTGTGTTAGGCTTGTTATTGTAAGCCTTGCTCAATAAATGTACTATACAATTAAAATAAAATATTTTTTCCAATTCCAACCAGCGGTTCCTGAGATTAGCGTGTTCAATCAAACAAACTCTTCAGCTTTATAATATTAGTATAATAAGAGTTTATGTGAATACAGTATCGTTGTTACAAGTCGTTAATATTTATTGAAATCCGAAATTTCTCTCATGGTCAAAATGCATTGCGATATCGGAACACCGTCACGGTACCTGACGTTGGGTCACCGCCCGTGAACTCTCATTTCCTCTGTAGTAGATCCGACGCCATATTTGGGGCGTAAATACAGCTGGCCAAACGTTTGTTCAATGGATTCGTCAATGAACTCTTCGGAATTCACGTATGAATGGGTGTTGGAATATCATTAATCTCTGTCCTATAAAATCCTTATTGTCTGAGTGATATTTAACATTAGCGAGATCTTATCTATATTTTACTGGATATCGGTATGTTTTAGCAATTGGAAAAAGGCAAGAGTATAGTCAAAACTTTTGTGTCGGTACGTGAAAAAATGAGTTCTCAGTTTTATTGTTAGAAGTTCTCCGAAGATTCAATCTCAATTCAACGATTATTCCATTTGATTAGGTGGCATTGTTATATGTATAATAATCAAATTCCTGGAAGCATGATAAAGCCTAATATTTTTTCAACAACGGTCGACTATTCACAAATCGAAGCGATGTTGCCAACTTGATAGACGATTTGGGTTTTGGCAGCGCTATACAGTAAAGCAGTGTCGTGAAGAGATGATTTTGAATAGCACCAATCACTCTCTCGACTTGATTCGTCTTTGTAACATTACCATCCATTGCGGTTACCGAGACGCGTGACTATTTGCGAAAACCTTCAGTGGCCTTTGTTCAAAAGTGGAAGTCAAAAAGGCTGATGGGTGGATGGATAACAACGCAGGCTTTTAAAACTTATGTACCGAGTTTTAACGTACATATGTGTCATGTACGTATCTCGTATATGGTAGGATAAGTCGTTGGCCGCAATGTCTAAATAGGAAGGTTCATCTCTGAGAAAGCTTTCCAACACGTATTTCCACACTAAGTTCTTTGTGCCTACTTTTTGTTTACACCACAGTGTGTGGAAATGGTATGAGATGTGAAGTGACGACATTTCGTGACTGCTTCTGTTTTTAATATCAAGTACTTCGTCCCCGTAGTTACTATGTAAAACTTAATAATATTTATCAGAAGCTCCTAAATATCGCAAACTGTGGGTGGGTATATATAATTTTTGCTGAAGGAGATTACTACTCGATTTATCATTCGAGTAGTAACTCGAATAATAAATTTGTAACTCGAATGATACATTTTGCATGATAATGCATTAGAACTCCTTGAGCAAAAATTATATATACCCACCCACAGTTATATATTGATTGAGGCACCGATTTCGAGATATTGCATCAAGACAGAAAATTATAGAGTTCTAAGTGTAAGTGGTAAGACATTAAAGATAATAAACTGAAAGGTTCTAACGGTTATCATTTATATTATCATACTGGATTAGGTCGCTATTACGGGTGTCACCACATTTACCGACGTCAATAACTTAACCTACAAAAATAAATTTGAACTCTTCGGAGCACAAATTATGACAAATGTATGCAAGCAAACATATCTAAATTAATATAAAGTATGTATGTTTATGTTTTGTTGCACTTGACATATATGAAATATAAGTATGTATACCTTTTACTTTAAACTACATACAATAGGGTAATCAATTTGGTCTTAGGTACGTCAAATGTGATGTTTTAAAATTTGATATGTTATCTAGCTAGTTCCTTCGATGTATAACTTCTAAGCTTGACAATATTGTGTTGCATATTTTAACAAATCGGACTAGGAAGTCGTATTTGAGTTTAACTTATTCTAATCATTAAGTATTCCATCCCCTTGGCAAACTCGGTTTGAGATATAACTGCATGAAAAAATTTGCTTCTATATTTTTCTATATTTAATCCTTTTATTAATACATGAAGTATGTATTACATACTTGATGAGTGTAACATATCCATATTCATTAATTAAATCACACTAAAGTTGTCATAGGACAAAGGGACTGAGGGACAAACTCCAGGCTACGTATCCCTGAGTAGCATCATCATCCGCTGCTGTCACTAACATACGCCAGGCGCGGAATATTGCTAAAAACTCCCATTTAGGGGGAATGTTTAGAACTGTACTTAATGGTGGCAAGGTCAACATTAGAATAGATGTATATACAATTATACATATATCCATAAGCCCCTCAAGGTCAAATCGATTTAGTTATTAACTTATTGGTTGAGGTATGGAAATCTGAACGATTTAGCACCGATAAGTGGGGGGACTCCCTTACACGGAGTAGAAAGTGAGACCCACTTCTCACTACAAGACACGATACAAGACTGCGTTTACAATCTTCCGGACTGTCTTGTTGCTTTAAATGAAGCTTACGACTATAACAAACTAAGTTTCGTGACCGTCTTGTCTGAATACGGTGAGTGCATAAAGTGAGCTGGTATACAACTAAGTGATAAAACGCGAACAAAACACCATTGTATACTAAACTGTAAAGAATAGTGTTCAAGCGTCTATTCAGGAGTAGAGTAAAGAACGGAAAGTCAACGTCAAAGACGTTCGATAATAATTAATTTTAACAATACCGATTGTGTGTATCATTATTAGTAAATCGATTGTCGTCAGCCTTATTTGTCCTGTAAAGATTACTAAAGCATAGTCGTTTTTTAACAGGATTGATAGAAAGTAGAAATACGTCGTATGAAACATATGTTGAATTATTTTGTTACTTTTTACAATGTTGGCCATATTTACAACGCCATTTTATTTATTCATTTAAAATCTTCCATCTGGCGACCATCTAAGTCCATTGGATAGAGTAGCAGTGCATGTAATTGACTTTAGACATAATATGTACATATTATTACCCTTATTATATATGTCCATGGGCGTCCTAACACCATTTACACTCAAGACAACATCCACGTCTGCTACTTCAAACTTAAATATATATAGGTATATTAAATCTGATTTGTTATAACTATTCTGTACGTATTTGCTAGTACCCACTGTATATTCAGGACTGCTTGTCGGCCTCACTATAAACGGACCTAAGAGTGCGTAATAGTCATCGACACGCTTGTAGTAAGCGCCGACGTGCTTGTTTTGCGTCAGATACTTCAAACCGAATATAGTGTAGTGTATAAAGTAACATTTGAATATTTAACGTTAAGTTTCAAGTCCTTTATTTACATATATTACTCGTTTGTGTCTTATGGAAACTTAGGTACATGAGGCAACTTAGTCCTTAGACAAGGAGCATACTGAGTCTGTCTCTCATTTTTAACTTGAAGTAAGAATTTAGTCTTTAACAATGTGTATATCGATACCTTTGAGAACGCATTTGTATCGCATCGTATAATTCTCTGCCTTGCTACACCTTTAAATTCTGAACAGTAACGCTCAACACTGCTGCTATCTTCATATGTTTGTGTGTGGGGATGGGCCAGTAGGACATCCCCGTCGAGTTTGACTACGCGGGCTGGGCGCAGTATCAGTCCTTCGTTCCTGTGTCCCAGCCATCCCAGGCGGCAGAAGGCACACCGTGGGGTTTAGCCGGTAGGAGTCCGGCATAACCATCTGCGTCTCCCTGTGGCGCAGTGCTATCCATGACGGATATGCCCACATAAAAAAAAAATAAAAAAAACACACCTGCTATAAGGTGGACATAGGTGTGGCAGTGTAACCAACGATGAGCTGGATATAGTGCAGTCAAACTACAATGAGTTTGATATAGTGGTGGTAAGGATCGATAGATAGCCTTATAGAAAACAATACAATAGTACACTACATACAATACATACACACAATACATACACACAATACATACAATAGTACTATACATGGTTAAATACCGTAGCGCTACAGATTAAGATTATTACACAACATTAGTATAAAAACGAAGAATAATAACAAATCATTATAAAACTAGATAAAATTAAAAAAAAACAGTGCAATTACACTCAAATCATAGAAATAATTGATTAATTTGATTGTGTTAATAGGGAACGTTCAATGAATGGTAGACTTGCGTGAAACATGAGTATGAAATAAGCACTTAGCATTCTGAAGTTTAATCCGGAAAAATGAAATATGCAAATCCGGAACTACATTCGTATTACGTTAGCATGCGTACGTAATTCTCAATAAACTTGCAATCAAGCAATATGACGTATCGCTTAATTAACATAGATAAACATCATTCACGATAACCATAATTCTCAAAGTAAATGATTATAATTACGGATATCTCCGGAACGTATGATTAAGACCTTGTTTGCACATCATGTTGATTCCATTACCGCACAGATATTCATCAGACATAGAATAATTAAACAGATTGGTTATAATTAATAGTATTTTTGATAAATTGGTTAATTTAACACGATGTGTATGCAAAGAATTCGTGGTTAATCGATCGTTTGATCGCATAGATTTGGTTTTACATAACAGCCTAGTGGATTGACGTAATGAAATAATAAATTTGAGGTATTTATTCTGAAAGAGAAATATTTCATATAAATATAATTCGGCAGCAAATATTGATTCATGTTAAGTGAATAGACACGAACCGTACGATTCAAATACTATAACATACTAACTGAAGTAGGTACTCGTCGTTACGAATCATATGAAAAACTTTTTAACAAAAAAAAAAGAAACCGACTTCAATGTCACCAAAATGCAATAAAGTAATTTAAATGTATGTTGGTACAATAAAAAATGTCAAAACAGGTCCACTCTATCCACAACTTTCGATGTATCAAACATAATAAAAATACAGACGAATTGATAACCTCCTCCTTTTTGAAGTTGGTTAAAAATGGTGGAAATAAAAGTTGCCTATAAGTTGATTAGGTAAATATCTAAATTAAATCCATGTAATTTCAGGTAAATCGGACCAGTTCATGCGTGACTAAGTAACAAACAGACACATACCATCTCATTCTAATGTATTTGTACACATCAATATGATTACGATTATCAATATGATTATTTTACAGGGGACTTTATAATACCTAAGAAACATAATTTCTCGCATTACATCAGAAATTCAAGTAATAAGCACCATGCGAATGCACGGGCAAACCTTTGATATCATAGACTAACATTGAAAGTAGAGATTTGCTCTGCTGCTTAACGCTTATGATCTCAAATAACACGCCTCGTATATCCTATAAAACCTTCCTACGAGAGAGTGTGGTTATTTATAAATTAGTAAAGGTACTATCAATGTTATAAATAATTATGAGATTACTTTAACTGTGCTGCAATGTATTTTAATAACGCACGTTATTTTGTAGTTAAAATGTATTATATAACTATGCCTTGTAGAATTTCAAATGCATATGACATTAAAATTAATGGAATTAC
>DWNE01002831.1:0-17884 GCA_018249875.1 Cecropterus toxeus | reverse complement strand
GTTCTCAAAGGTGTGTGAAGTCTATCAATTCGCACTTGGCCAGCGCGATGGACTATGGCCTAAAACTCTCTCACTCTCAGAGAAGACCCGTGCCCAGCAGTGGGACAATAATGGGTTGACGAGAAGTAAAAGATATCCTTGTATTGATTTAGGAATGTCACATATCTTAACTTAAATTGAGAAGAACACGTAATTCGACAAATGTAAGGCCAATAATGATAGCCAATAACAATAAATATATTAAAAATACTTGTCGAATATATTCTATCAACTTTCAATATCTGTTGGTGTTATCGGAATAATATCAAACTTGTTTACATTATTCCAAAATTCAAAAATTTGACAACAGTCTCATCTGAACATGTAGCATCTACATCACCTTGAAGTTTAACAATGGAAATAAATGATAAAATAAATATTAATTCGAATAATAAACACAAGTTTTCGTAAATCGAACTTCTAAATCGAGTTCTCCATACATCTACATCACGAATATCGAGAGGTGGTATCGATCGTCGTTGTGACTTGTCGGCCGATAAGGCGCGGTGACACGGACGGACATCAGATATCCGAAGCCAATAGATAACGTGTAATGTTAATGTTAGATTAGAGGGTGTGGCTCGCCTGCAATATGAATATGTATCCATTTCCATTTTCCTGTTTTGCAACCTGTCTATTACACTTGGGGTTGAATCTCATCTCAGAATTACAAGGTATTTTTAGGCTTAAAAAGAGCACTTTATAAATATGTACTATCCCATTTCAGGTTTCCTATAAAAAGAAGGGCTCAAGTCACGATGGTCAAAAGTGGTTTATAGTTTTTAAATGCTTTATTTTTTACTCACAGAAGCCAATTTCTGTAAAATTCTAATTATACAATTTAACAATTTAACTCATTATGGAGAACTTCCAAGAATATATTCGCAATGTTTTATTTAACAAATTACGCTTTTTAAGCGAACATCCTAACTAAATAGGATAGGATAATTAGTAAAATTCCAAGAAACATAATTATATTACTAACTTTTCTGTTTTTATTCCATTGACATATTATTGTGGAATGGGAAACATACTTGATAATATCGAAAACCGGTATGCATATTATTATTATTATGTATAATTTGACGACCCGCGTGGCCGAGCGGTTACCATACCGATCTAACGCGCAGTGGGTCCCGGGTTCGATTCCCGGCCAGACAGGCATCTGAATGATGAGTTTAGATTTCTGTTCTGGGTCTGGGTGTTTGTGTATTCGTCTTTGTGTGTCCATGATACCTACGGCACAGGAGACAACCCTAGTGTGGGGCTATGAATGTAGAAATCGTCTTCTAAAATAACAGATGGTAAGAAGTAACTACCGCCAATTGTCACCACCAGATATCTACTGGTTCTATCAGGTGGTAGAACAAGTGTAGTTCAACCGGTGAGGTACCAACGCCAAACCTATTTCTAGCGCGAAGCAGTTCTTGTGTTTAGTTGGATGGTGGAGGTTGCTGGCTCACTTATATATGAGGCAGCCATCTCAGTCCTCGGTGATATTTCATCTGTAATCGACTTTAGATAGAATCCCTGTTTTATATGAAGTTGCGTATACATGTTAACAGGCGGCAGTTACCACTTACCATCACCAGCTCGTTTGCTAATTCAATCTGACAAAAAAATACGCCAAAAATACTTTATTATATATATCACCCAGTTTCTAACTCATAACTATGACCCATTCAAGATGGCGTCACGAGGCGATTGCGTTATAACAGTTTCACGCGCCGCTGTGCTCACGTCAGCACTTCCTGTCCCTTGTTAAATTGAGCGTAACCCGCGGGCCATGAAAACTCGCTTGGAGCATGATATGCTTGGCGTTATATGCGTAAGCGTTGGGCGTTAACAGAAATGGCGGCGAGGGCGAGGCAGGGATAGGTCATCCTTAACATGGGCAAGGTACATTTTGCGAGACCCTCTAGGCGAGGCCATAGTGTCAAAGGAGTTAACGAAATAAATAACAATTAAAATTATATAATTCTATTACATAAAATTATAAAATTTCCTATTCATAACTTCATCAAACTATACATACCTAAGTAAAACTTTATGGTAAAAAAACATTTTATACTATTTGATTTTCCATACTATTTTAAATCTATGTATGTGAGGCGCGAGATCGTAGTCGTAGGTCATAGTAGCGAAATTTGCCAAACTTGGTTTAATGCTGATGCTTGCAGCGCCAAGCGAATTTTTGGTGTCTAGCGGTATATGTGAGGCCGCAATAATTCGCTGCAAATTGTAGCGAATATTAAAATGTATAAATTCTCCGATAATATTAGTCTAAAATCATATATTGTTTATAGGCGGTACAGATGTCAATAGGCGGTGGTGGTCACTTACCACCTGCTTCTCACTACTGCTACTTTTTATATAGAAATTACAAAAAGATGCATAAATGGATATTCCTTGTTAATTTTGTAAAATGTGTTCAACATTTTTAGATGTCAACTTTGAATAAATAAATTAGTCTTATTAGGTTTTTCTGCGAAGTTCCGCTTAAGATCATTTAGTCTTCTCAGACCAAAAATATAGACTTCACTTGTAAATAAAATACACAGCTAATTCTACTAATTTAAGTTATACACATGAATTATGGTAAAATACTTAACATGCGATTGCGTTGGTTAATTAACTTTATTATCGTTGTGCGTCGTCAACAGAATATATCCACAAAAAAACACAAATTAAAACAAAATTTGCAAACTCAAGGTCCAAATTGTGTTTTAATGCAACGTTTCGCAAGTGTTGTCTAGCTTTTTTGGTCTGAGCCAGTCTTACGTTATGATTTCAGCTAAACTTATTTGCATAATTACATTATCGCTCGCTAGCAAAACGCGTCCCACACGCTGCCGCCGACAGAAACGCAATTTTTACTTTGGTATTTTACTTTTACTGCCATATAAAAATGTAATTAAGAGTGGAGTAATTTTAACAGGATGAATATAAAATAGGTGGATTCGTGCATTGTTTGTGGTTTTCTCATTAAAACTTAAAACAAACAGTGTAATATGAACTGAATAAATTCAAAGTATAATGTTCGTGTAGGTTTCAGTTTTGTTTTTAGGTACCATTATGTTGGCAGGTTTTAAAGGTATTGTAGATAGAACGAGTTTAATTTAAAATGTAATTTTGAGCGATATTGTCCACATACATCGGACGAACAACATGCTATTGTATTGCTCAGGATTAACATTTTAAACAAGTTTTTTTTCTATGAAAAGTAATACAGAATAAGAACTACTATTTAAAATTAATACTAATAATAATTTTAAAATTACACTTATATATGCTGGTACATCACTCCCATCAGAAAATTTGAGTAATTTGGATAAATCATATTCTCATTTCCTTTGTTAGCAGAACTGAGCGGACCGAAGACACCGTATCCAGCAGCGGAAACCTAACCAACAACGCAGTCAGGCACAAGATAGTGGTCCTGGGCGCCGCGAAGGTCGGCAAGTCGTCCCTGATATCACAGTTCCTTTACAACACCTTCTCACCAAAGTACAAACGCACGATCGAGGAAATGCACCACGGGGACTTCAACGTGGCTGGAGTGAGACTAACATTAGACATACTGGACACATCAGGAGCGTATGAGTTTCCAGCCATGCGCACTCTATCCATGCAATCGGCTGACGCGTTTATCCTCGTCTACGATATCACGGACGCGAACAGCTTCGCTGAAGTCAGGAGTCTTCGGGATCAGATCCACGAAACTAAAGAGAGTACAGCGGTCCCTATCGTGGTTGTTGGTAACAAAGTGGATCTAGCCGAAACTGGAGCAAGACAGGTGAGTGAAAAATTAAAAGAAGGTCAAAGGCGTTTCGACTACTAATATCGATTGGCTTTTTTATAAAATGGAAGTAACAAACGATACATGTTCAATTGCTGTTGTCTACCTGTTGGTAGCTTGTCACTTCTCATGGACATCTCTCGTCAACTCCAGCCAAGTTCACAGTCATAGCTTAGGTTAGCCACAGATGCATTGCTATCCCTAAGGACTAAGTTGAAATGCTTCGGATAAGGATATCTCCTCGATTCTCACCACACCCTTTAGAACAGAACATAGCAAACTGTTGATGTTAGGCAGAAGTAGGTGTGACGATAGAGCTTTCGGTGTCAAACCACATATAGTTCTACCACCTTAAAACTGTCTTTATTTATGTCTTAAAACAAAAGTAGAAAAGTTGACTACTTAAACTTTTCGTCATTAACTTTAGACAATTTACCCAATAGCAACATACACCAGCAGGTATCGAAATCCTTCTAAGTCTTATAAAATAATGTTGTTAATTTCATGAAACTTAATATAAATAAAAGAATAATATAGTTTTACAAGTACGCTGTTATTAAGAAACTAAAATTAAAATTATAATATAACGATCACATTTTATGCCGTAAAAAATAAAATTGTAGTGAATTTTAGTCTATAAATATACAGTAAAACATAACACGGCACTTGGGACGTAATATCTTATTCGAGAATTATAAGCTGTTAATATTAAATACATATTTCTTCTACGTATTATTATGTTTTTACATAGGGTAAAGGGTGAATCATAAATCTTACACATCTGACGCCAGAACCTTTACCCAAAATATAGCCCTCTTAGCAATATTTTCCTTCGCTCTAGTTTCAATTTAAAAGTCATAAATCGTTGGCCATTTTGATACTGCCATCAGGTCATAAAATTTTACTACTGGACATGTGAAAGTTTGCAGGAAATTAGAACGAAAACGTTGAAAAAGTGTTTAGTTCAGTAGGCTGACCGGTTGTCAAGTATTTCTACAACCGGACATTTACTCGTATATACACTTTCACCTATTACTATTTCCGTCTACCAATTCTCACTTGGCCAGCGTGGTGGACTGTGGCCTGAAACTGTTTCATTCTGAAAGAAGTCTCTACCGAGCAATGGGACAATAAAGGGTTGACGATGGCTATTACCATTAGCACGCAAGGATTTAAACTGCTTTTCGGACAAAAAAATCAGCGTCCTAAATTCATACAACATCTCTGTGTTATAGTTAATAAGGTATGCATAGCAACTAACACTTGTTTTATGTTTCGCTTGTAATATTCAATTATATACTGGTTAGTTTTGGAACAATAAACAGCAACCCGAGCACAAAATATAAGTCAAACGTATATTGTATATAGAATATTGGACATAAGCCAATTTTAGATTTTTACTCGATATTTCTCAAATAGATACGGTGCTACGAACAAGTTTTTGCTTAGTTTAACAATAATAGCGAGTGTGTCGCGGACATTTTCAATGTACGAATTGAATTTAAGGACAACCGCTGACTCTGAGAAAATGTCTTTTCTTTTATTTAACAAGGCACTTGTATTTAACCGCATTACATATTTAATTCCTTAGGATTGTTTCTTTCGGAAAAAAAATGTACGAATTTGAGGTCGCTTGTGAATGAATACCCTTTGTTAATAGTGATAAAGGGAGGTGAAAAATAGTCATAAATACCTCCGTCTTCTGTGCTTAATATTAATTGGCGACCGGTCAGCCTATTGCACTTCACTTCTCCCGTAATTTTAAAGTTAACCATTTTATTTAATTCACTATTTCGACCAGTCAGAAATACTGAACAAAATGAAAATTAGCACTTAACATACGTGTTATTGGGCATGAGTTCATCGAAAAAAAGGTCTGCTAGTCATTGAAAGTATTTCAAATCCTATAATAATGTGTGATCCAGGAATAAATGGATTCTGAAATAAATTTGTCGCAAATAATGTTCTGCTTTTTTAAGGTTTGGTGGTAACAGGCTTTTGAACAATGCGATTTATTTTTATTTAGTTTGGTTCTTTATTTTTATTCGGTATTATCTTTAGTTATTATTTCTCGATATTTTCTTTAATTTGGACCAAAACTAGTTAAAATTCCCTTTATACTGCAAACAAAACTAGAAAATTGTACCAGTAAAATATGGTAAAAAGTTTTAATGGTGAGGATTAGAACCTGCAATTGAACTTTAAACAACAAAAAGGAAGCTTAGAATTTAAAACATACTTTGCATTTTTATGTTTGAAGCAGTAAAAGTTAAAATGGTACTGCGCAATCAAAGTTAAGTTTAAATTTAAATATTAATTCTATGGTAAATACTTATTTAATTTAAATAATTACTTTAAATAAGTATAAAAGACTTATTGCATAATATATTTGTTGACAAGTTTTTATCGGGCCTGTTTTATACATGTTGTATAAATCAGTTTGTCGCTTTCCTTTCAGTATAAAAATATTATTACATTTATCTATATGTACCGGAGAACAATGATAATATATGTTTTTAGTTTCAGTACATTACCCATTTTATGTACAGTTTTTATTTTGTTTCTTTTACGTTTTATTTTATTTATTATTTTTTTGTATTTTTTTAATAAAATTTATATATTTTTTTTTTCGTCTTTCCTTTTGTTTGACTTATCATATTCTGGCTTTTAGGATTCCGAATCCAATATTAAAACGGACCCAATTGCAAAGACTCCGCTGTCCGTCTGTCCATCTGTCCGTCTCTCTGTAAACAGGCTGTATCACAAATCGTGATAGCCATACAGTAAAAATGATCACAGATGATGTACTTATGTTGCTATTACTTACTATAACTACAAATACTTAAAGCAGAACAAACGTTTTTTTTTTGCCATTTCTTATCGATAATGGTATGAGAACCTTCGTGCGCGAGTCAACTCACACTTCGCTGGTTTTATTTCTGTTTATGATATAAACGCCATATATCATTTACTTGTAAGTAGAAAAGACTTAACACATGACAGACTTACACACACTTAACACTTCATGTTTGCCACCGCATTTTTACCACTCAGAGAAGTTATTACATTTTGCTATATATTATGCATTACTTATATGCATTTCAAACATTTTATAGAGTTCTTAAGTCCGTCATGAATTCTAAGTAGCTTTACACCTCACGTAAGCTTTCTCGACGTGCAAGACTAATGGAATGCATCTCACTGGAGCACATGGTGAATATTTACCTATTTCCCCGCATATTTATTCTTCAATATATATGCAGTTCGTGCTGCGAATAAATTGAATTTCCGGGTAAAGTATAATAAAGGAAATATCCCCATCTAAACGTCGGATACAATCCGAGATTGACGGGCAACGTCACGGCAGTGTTATTCATCAACTAGCTCCACGTTGGAATGTTCCCCTGGTACTTGTTCTAGTTATGAAGATTCATTTAAAAGACAAAGAAATACTTGCAAATGCGTTAAATTTACGTAGTTATTATTTATTTTTCATTAATGCAATGCTATAAGTGCTGCGTCGTAATTTGAAATGCCATGATAAGCCATTTCAACTTAATAATTTGGAGAGGTACGGCGTCTTGATGCGGCTTAAGGGAACTCTAGTTCTATTTGCATTTAGTGCTCATTTACACTATTTACAATATTATATATAAAGGATAAGATATAATACTAAAAAACAAATACTCACATTGGAATTGAGTATCAATTTCTACAAATACACATTTGCTTTGACAAACTGGCATTAATTTATTGAAATATGACATCCATTACAAACATTCATATTGATCACTCCTACGCAAATTGTGACGGTTGTAAATAACATATGTATATCATGTGTATAAATAAAACTGAAACATCAAATAGTAGTTCCGAGAAGTAAACTAATGTACATATTAGTTTATTATCTATGAAAAGTTTGTTTTACGGCTACTAACCAATTCTATAATAAAATATTTTCACTCCGAATGCGACTGTGAAAATGATATGGACTCGTAATAAAATATTTGTAGTCAAATTATCAACCGTCCGCGTGAGAAGAATGTTCCAGCATATTATGTTAATTTCTTTGGCACACACTCCAGCCTAAACAGTTTGACGGATTTTGAGATAGGACATATCATTGGAAACGTCTTAGTTTACAAAGTGTTATAGGATATGGATAGGAAAAACGGAGAGGGGACGCAATTTTTTTTTTATCATCGCAATATGTATATCAAATAAATATCACTATTTTGAAGAAACTCATAAAAAGCGTTAAATTTAATATATTATTATAAAAAAAACACTGCTGAAATATTAGTACTACAATAATGAAATATAAAAAATAGGAGCTTTAAAATATAATAAAGAGCTCCAGGCAGTAATAACACAATGACAAATCTATTGCTTCTATCTTTGCTCATCACTAAAATTTGTTTCTTCTGTACGAACACCTTAGTGTTTAACACTAAGATATCCCTAAATTATACGAATTTACCTTTAAATACGTTTGTTATAACCTCCACGAACAGCGAAAACAGCATGAATATTACATTAATTTCCTCATTTTTACAATCAGGAAAAACAACGTTTTTCCTCACGCCCTAATGACGGATGGGCCCTTAACGACTACGCATAAAACTTCTTCCCGAACACCAATTAGTCTGTATCTGTCAGTTCTGTCACCTTAATTTCTCGGGGATTTCGGCACTAATACGACTTTAGAGTGTTTGCGTTGAACGTAATAAATCGTGTAGAATCTCGATTAACCCACTCGAGCCCGTCAATTTTCAACACGAGCTTCGTAGCCACGATTGAGTTATATAGTTATATAGTAACTAGTACTTACCCACGGCTTCGCGCGCGTTAATTCAAACAATAAATTTTCACTTCACCTCACAAATTGAAATTAATTTTTTTTGACAAAC
Organism: Cecropterus toxeus; assembly: GCA_018249875.1. Taxonomy (NCBI): domain Eukaryota; kingdom Metazoa; phylum Arthropoda; class Insecta; order Lepidoptera; family Hesperiidae; genus Cecropterus; species Cecropterus toxeus. The sequence continues at coordinate 9,136 of DWNE01002831.1, read as the reverse complement.
AATCAGGTCTGCCAAAACATTTTGTAAATTAAAAGTATCCCATGTTATTTCTCCTACCTCTAAGAATAGGTATGTGTTCAAAGTTTCATGATAATCGGTTGAGTAGTTTTGGCGTGAAAGCGTAACAAACAAACTTACATTTATAATATTAATAGAGTTGGATAAGATATGGGGAGAATATTGCGTTAATATTAATTTAATCATATTATGTAGAGCGAAGTAATTACCATTACATAATTTATAGACACCATCACGTGAGGTGGTAGAAGCAACGTAGTTCGACCGGAGAAGTACCACCGCCACACCCATTTCTAGCGTGAAGCAGTTCTTGCGTTTCGGTGGAAGGGTGTGGTTGCCGGCTCACTTTTATATGAGGCGACCATCTCAGTCCTCGGGAGTAGCAAGGCATCTGTGATCGACTTCGTATACAACCCTTGTTCTATATGTAGTTGCTTACAAATCTCCATGGGCGACAGTAACCGCTTACCATCAGGTGGGCTACTTGCTTGTTTGCTACTTCAAATTTATAAAAATGCGAATCGGCAACCAAACCCTTTCAACGAACAAAAACTGCTTTACGCTTGAAATAGGTCATTCAGGTGATGGACAGCAGCGGTTTTCTGTTTATTATCCGTTTGTTAGCGGCTTACCCTTTGGATACGAAACCTTAACAATTAGGTATCTATCGTTGAATATATATTCAAATAAATTATTGTAAAATAATTTAAAACAGCTTGTTATCTTATTTTGCAACATTACGGAGCTGGTGAGCTGATGGACATACAGTTATTGTTAAAAGTATATCTTTAAATTCGATCGTTTAAAGATTTCAAGTTCAAGAACGGAAGCGTAAGCAAAAAGTGGATTCGATGATCACGACTTCGAAGCAGTGTACAATTTTGTTGGCGTCAACTTTTTGTTTCGTCTCTCGGTTTTATCAAACGACAAAGTAGTTTGTTTTGTATTATAACACCCATTAACTGCGATACGTTATTTGTATGATATTTTATACCAAAAATAGCTTAAACAGCGTTGAACAAAAAACTGTGTTGCACTATACATCGTGAACATCGTTTTAATTTTTTTTATATTGACATTGTGCTTTTGCCCTTTTATGCCCCTGCGTTGTAGAAATAACTTTATCTACTCATGAAATCGCGCAAAATATGTATCAGTTGATAAAACTGAAGTCTACAAGTACAGATAGACACTTAACTCCTATTAACTATAATTGAATTTCAGAATAAGAAATAGTAGACATACCAAAATATTACAATTTTACATAAGCAAAATATGTATTGAGTTAATTTATTGTTTTTCTTGTTAAGAAATGTTACTGCATTCCAATGATATCGATATAGGGACATTACGTCGTTATTACAGCTTATCCAAGCATCATAATCGCGCAATATGGGTCTAATTGACCATATGAAGCGATTTCACGCGCGCATTGGTGCGTGGCCGCGCACCGTAAGGGTTCTATTGCTAATATATGCTAGACTGGAAGGGTTTCAATCTAAGCTTAATTAATAGTTAAATCGAGTATATTTCCTCTAGGCTTGGGCTATGACGATACGAGATGAATTATTTGTGATTCGCTGGTATTTTATAGGCATTGTATCTTATATTATACTCTTTATACTAGTTTCTACCCGCAGCTTCGCTTGCGTTGAATAGCAGGTAATAAATAAAACAATAAACTTGCACCTACCTTCAAAAATTGAAACATGTTTAGTATTTTTATATGTGTCTGAACTAACTATCATGAAGTACACAAAAAAATCAAAACTGCTGACGCTATATTTAATGAGATATTAATTTGAAGTTGCTAGATTTTGCATTTTTTTCACAAACAATAAAAAATGATTAAAAAGTATCCTATACTTTTTCTAATACGTCTAATAATATGTGTACAAAGTTTTATAATAATCGGTTGAGTAGTTTTGGCGTGAAAGCGTAACAAACAAATTTACATTCACATTTATAATATTAGTAGGGATTAGCATTTCACTGTATTCTGGTTTAAAAATACTCATCTTTTGCTTCAATGATAGTAATACCTATTGGCTTATAAAGTGACCTATTCTGCACCGAAAATTGCATTCGTAACGCATTTTCGTTTTATGGAGTTTCAAACAATGATTGTAAGGAAGTTACACTTCGTTTAAAGCAGGGGTACTGGAGTGATTCTCGTCGCATCAACAAAAAAAGGCAAATTTGCGAATTATGATTTTATATAATAGAATGCCTTGGAAACTTTACAATATTGTTTTTAAAATAAATCTATACTACTAATTTTAAAGGCATGAAAATCGACCGCATTTTCAAAAAGTTATTAAATTTTAAAAATATATACTTTTGGGGAATGATGTCTTCACCTAGAATAATGAAATAGCTAATTAGGGGAATTTTATTTATATAGGGAAATGAAAAAAATATACATATTTCTTTAAATCAATTTTAAAACTTTAATTAAAAGGAAAACAATAATATTCAATAATTATTATTATCAAATAACAACAAACAAACATAATTTAACCTCTTAAATTAAAATTAATTATCAAAGTATAACCTTTATTGTAAGGAAATCAATAATGTTCAGTATATGCATTCAGTGTATTATCAAATAACAACACACGAACATAATTTAAACTCCTAAATTATAAATAACAATTAAAGTATAACCTTTTTTATATAAACTGTTTATATTATTTAGATTAAACTTTAAATCACCCAATCATGGAATAATCAATTAGAAAAAAGTTAAAGAAATAAAACGTAATTAATAAATTAATAATTATCTTGCTCTCATTTTCGTTACATTGGGTTACTAGAAAAGTTTAAGCAAGAATGAGATGTTTATAACTAGTAATTGGGCTAGTTATAAACATCTCAATCTTGCTTAAACTAGTCATATTTTTTTTTTGAAAAATCAACGATTATTTAATTTTATACTTAAAGTTTGCCATATAATATAATCATAATTGTCTCAACAACGATTTGAAAAGTGTTGAAAATCTTCTTTTAATAAAATTTACTGGTCACTATAGAAAATTAAAATACTAAATGCAATTAATAATATTTTCTTCAATCATTCCAAGTTACCACGCAAGTTAATTAAGAACTACGTAAGATCAAAACAATTTCTTTAGTTAAGGCCACATAACAAACTATTGTACTCTATTGTCTTTTTCGGTACTAGCTATCTACACAGGTTCTAGAGGTTTAAGAGGGAAAACTGGTGTCAGAAGTGATCTAATTGTTTAAGATAATGATCCAGATGTTGATCGGGCTAAGTCAAATATTAATGGAGGAGGTTTTAAGGTTGACGTCGGAACGCTCTAGTCTTATCGAGTTATAGAAGTAGAATCTATCAAATCTTCAAAGTCTTTAGCAATATCATTAGATGAAATATTATAAGCTCTATTATTTGGTATTATAAAGGGGATAGGTTTTGACCGTGGCTTATTCGATAGAGATGCTAAATCTTGGGCATTAATTCTTATTTCTGAGAGAACTGTAACTTTTTTAGATTCTGCGATATTTTTCTGTGTACTTACTGTTGTATTTGGATCTTTCTCTAAAACACTGTCATTTAAGACGTCTATAAATCCTAAATGTTTTCCATGTATGCATGGACTTGGAACACATTGACACATAAAACAACTTAAACTTCGAGCAGCTATAACGTTCCAAGTAGCATCCCAGAAAACTTGATGGACTGCCATAGTCCCTTTAAAAGTGGGAAGTGTGTCAGGCATTTTATCGTTAAATATATTTATGTCATCTTTAGTAACAACTTCTACCTGTATATTCACGGTACATTTCTTAACAGCTGCAATAAAATCAGCAAAAGTTCCAATGTCATGCCCATAATTGACTATTCGATCTAGGCTAGTCTTTAACGCACCCCCTACACCATCTGGGGCACCTTTGCCATGGCCGGCTTCTGTGTAATTCCAGGTTACAGTTTCGATCCAATTAAAGGTGACGTGAAGTTTCGATATTACATGAAACATAAATTTATTCCGATATTGGCTTGTTGGGCCATCAGACAAAAAATGAATTGTGTTGACTTGAGGGCAGTTATGTTCAATATGTTTCAATAGAGGCACCAAATGTGCCCAGATAGCTGCTGAAGTATGACTGAGGCTTTCACTTACAGTACAAAAAGCTTGAGGAGTAGTGATACCTGTCTGAGAATTACAGTAATAAATGACTGAAGTATGTAAACTAACATGAGCGCGACTGCTGCCAAAATGAAGCGATTGTATTTCCTCTGCGTATTTTAAACTATAATTTTCACTCCAATCGCAGTGTATAATTGCCTCAGATATTTTTAAATTAGATTTAAGATCATTTATTGTGTTATATTGTGCAGTAATATTTCTTACATGCAACATAAACTTTGGTGTAGCTAGTTCAAATTTTGCAATAACATTTTTGGGTGAGTCAGATAGTTTCGATTTAACCGTCAGTATTTTAGAACTTTCGCGCTTTGTTTTCCATTCGTAATACACAATTTTTTGGTTGTCATTAAACTCTTGGTACCGAATATTTCTTTGATTACAAGTTGCACATACACGACTTAAACAATTAAGGTTATGTTGATTACAACATAAAGCAGAAACTATTTGAGTGGAATTATGTTCTTTAATAATTTTTGCTTTATGTAGTGCTTTAATTAACAATTCCATATTGGTATGAATCTTACACATGCAAGTGTCTCGGGATTTTTTTGGAAAGCATATAAAAAACGGCCTTCTTCTACAAAATGTAGAATAACTGATTTTTTGTTGTGGATATACTAATTTAAATTTTTTAAATAAATTTCTTAATGTGTCATTCAAATATCTCTTCTGCTTACGGTAACCTGATTTTTTTATAAATTGATTCTTTCCCGGAACTACATAGCTGTTTAGGTCAGACTCGAAAAACTTTTCTATTACTTTCATTTCGATGGTCCTAGTCTCCTTTTGAGCTTTTTCTTTTCCTTCTTTATCAATAACCATTTTTGGTTCTTCTTGTACGTTATTATTATTAGTAATCTTGTTTTGTTTATGAAATTTTAATAGACATATCTTACTTCTTAATTTTCTATTTTCAGATTTTAAACTGTTAATGATATTATTTTTTAGTTTTATTTCTTTTTCCATTTTGTATTTCATCTTTCTGATTTTTTTAAATGAAGCAGAAGAAGAAGATTTCAAGTTAGCCAATTTTGGCGATGAAAGAGGATCTTCAGTTTCAGTTACTGGAATTTCAGACAACCCAGATATATTTATATCAACTTCTTCAGGTTTAGCTTTCTTTTTCCTATCTAAGTATTTTTTGGAATTTTTCCTCCAATTCTCCCTTTGTAATTTTTGTTCACGGCGGCTTAATTCACTTATACATTTCTTTATTTTGCTCTTTTTCTGATTTATATATTTTTGCCTATCTTTTTCCTTTTGTATCTTATATAATTCTGGATTGCTTTTTATACGTTGATATCTCTCTTTTTGATACAATCGGTTAGCTGCCCGTTGTTCTTCCGTAATTTTCTTAGTACGTGGCATTTTAAACTATAATAAAAAACGGTCAATTGATTTAATACCACAGCCTAAAGTTAAATTTTGCAAGTTAAAGCAATAAAGTTAAAGTTAAAACATTACATATATAGTTTTCCCCACAGCAAAATTCTAATATAGAGTTTAAGTTTACGGGCTAATTATAAAAACAAAGACTAAGCGTCACCCGTACTTAAACAGACAAATATAGCATATATCTATTTTTATCTTTACTAAGTAACGTAATTACGCTAAATAAAATTCATTCCCCTAGAAAAACGTTCATTCTCCAAGGGTCTACAAATAAGGGAATTAACTATTGGGGAATGAATAAATTCAATTTCAAAAATGATTAACCTTGAAAGGTTCTAGAAATTGTAACAAGCATTTGCATATTTCAAATGCAACTTATATTCACCACCATTATAAAAAATACGCAAATTTTCAGTAAAATACTTACCAATGTAATTTGCTAAAGGCGAATGATAGAATGTTGTGCCGTACACTTCTATATATTTGAAAAATACGTTAATCTTGTAAATAAATACGTCTTTCCACTGTAACTGCAGGCGGGCAACTAGTTTATTATGCTTTACGTCCTAAGTCGGGGCGGAAGACGCGGGGGACAATTGTAAGCAACGGTAAGTACGATTTTGAATTTCGCCGAGAGGAATGATTAAAATGTGGTGACAAAAGTTAATGCCGCAAAAAAAAAATATAATAAGTAGTATAAAAATACACGTTTTACGCAGATGATTTTGGTTATTGTATTAATCCTATATAAACAGTTTTTCAATCAATTCTTAAAAATAAAATAAAATTATGACACATATTGCATGAACGAATGAATTAAAACATTCATGGGAATGATTTTCTGTGGGCGTATTTGTGTTTTTTTTTAAGAGTTACTGAGTTTTTTTTCAGATTTTAAATAATGCGTTACATTAAATATTTTTCTAAGCAATATCGTGTCGATTTTTTTCTCATTTGCGAGTAAAATAATTGGATTTTCTCAAATAATGTAGTTTAAGGCATGATATGAGAATCACTCACTGCCTGCATTGTTTGATAAAAATAGTAACGAAATATGCGATCACGGATCATCAAATAAATTGCTTGTTTAGAATGTGTATATGGATAATAAAACTAACAAGGAATGCCTCATATTGCACGGTTTTATCCTGTGGGTATGTAGACACGAATTCGTATAAGAATTCCTTACATAACGTAGTTTAGTAATGTTTGTAAGAAGAAAGGATTTATTAAAAACGCACCCGTGCGAGTATAACTAGGGGATGAAAGTTTGTCGTTAAATATTATTTACGCTTTTTTTATAAAATCGATAACAATGTCGTTAAATATTATTTACGCTTTTCTTTATAAAATCGATAACAAACGATGCAATCCACCTGATGGCAAGTGTCTACTGTCCATGAATCTGTAATCAAGCCTATAGATTACAATTGGAAACTTAGAAAGTTAACAAAACTAGTAATATCGTTAAAATATTTTAACTAAAAATCCTATTGCTAAAACGTAATTAAAAAATCCTTCCCTTTTTCCTCTATTTCCAGGCGCCATTTTTTAAAATATATAGCCTGTATATAATGTCACTGTGAAAACTGAGACGATTCTAATGGTATATTTGGGCTGTAGCGCGTGACAAAGTTATCGACATTCATACAAACAAACATACAAACAAGCGAGAAAGTATTTAATTCGATTCTTTAATTTTGGTTACAGCAAAATACTAGTAAACTTCGATGTAGCTTAACCGATTGCAATGGTGAACTATTAACCAACTTGGGATATTGGTGGCTCAAGAAGTTTCTCACGAATCCATATAACTTTGGGAAGTTTAATTCATTGCATTGTGGAGAATTATTTTTTCGAACTAAACTGGTTTGACGATAACTTACTTAACGCGAGAAAACATTTAATTCGATTATTTAATTTTGGTTGGAATGTTATTAAATAGCCAGTTTATTAATCTCATATTATGCTTAATTTTTTTCAGCGAAAAATAGATTATCCTATAATAATTTTTCGTGTGTGATGATAAAATTACAAAAACAACTCCATTGCATAACGAATAAGCTATCGCCTTTTAAGCAGCTTCAAGGCTATTTTTTAATTATCGCCCACTTTAAGAAACTCTTATAAAAACATGCAATTGTACAGACGAGTTTCAAAGTTCATCCACATTCATCCTTTAATTGTGCTAAAGGATAACTAGTTCTGGCTATAAAACATTGCAGTAAGTAGTGTGGTACACATTATTAAGGACATTTCTGTAACTAGTAACGATTTTAAAAATATTAAAACAAAAAACTCGACTGATTAAAACATTATTTTTGTTCATAATCATATATTCAATTTAAAGCTTAATACGACCAAATAGTCAAGTAAAAGTGTAATAATAATATTTTTAGAACGGTCTATTTCCTACCTTTCATTTTATATCCATATTGTCCACATAATTTAGGAGCTGGTAGAACCAGAGTAGTTCGACCGGGGAAGTACCACCGCCACACTTATTTCTAGCGTGAAGCATTTTTTTGCGTTTCGATGGAAGGGTGTGGTTGCCGGCACACTTTTATATGCGACCATCATAGTCCTCGAGAGTAGCAACGCATCTGTGATTAACGTGTTCTTTTCGAAGTTGCTTGCAGGTGTCCATGGGCGGCAGTGACCACTTACCTTCAGGTGGACTGCATGCTCGTTTGCTACTTCAATCAGATAAAAAAAAAAACATTATCTATTGTGAACAATTTTGCAACAGGCAAATGATAATAATAAATAATTTTTTTTTAGATGCATTGGTTTTAATAAATTTTATTTTTATTTTTAATAAGGTTTTCATTTTCAAAAAGTTACGGTAAGTTATATATGAATACATTTATCAATAACTGATCATATTACGCTCTTGACTTCGTACGATTAAGAATAACTTGGAAGGTGGAAAAATGTTTTCTAACTGAGCCCTCAGAGGTAGCGTGAGTGGCAACGCATCTTTTGGCAACCTCAGATAGGCTCTATCCTCATTTGGAGATTACAAATGATCACGCACAGCAGTGCCCAGTAAAATGCGTGCTCGCTACTTTCATATTATATCAAAATATAAATTGTGCTAATTAAGTATATAATGCCTACCATGTACTATACAAAAGTAGGTATATACAGCCCTGACGTAGACTGAGAAGAGACGTCGCTCTAATCAGGTGGTGAGCGGCGACAATATGCCAGATGGGACAAATGCCGTGAAATTAAAATTTAAATACAATAGATATTCATGTTGCAAATAAGATGGTTGACATCAATTTTAAATAAATGTAATCTAGTATCGACATTTCCAACGAAATCTATATTGAACAAAGTTACTGCTGAAAAGGAGTTTATACTATTAGTCTAAGATATTTAATCTAATTTAACATTTATGAGTAAAAATTTAATTAATGTTGGAATATTTTGACAATTAATTGTAATTTAGCCCTTTATTGTGTGTTATGTGTACCTAAATTTTCAAAGAAGTTTATAGAATTATGTTTTAGGTAATTAGATTAAATAAATACTTATAAATTTGCATG
>DWNE01002830.1:0-17886 GCA_018249875.1 Cecropterus toxeus | reverse complement strand
AAAAATGACAATTATTATAAACATAAATAATAATCTATCAAAGCCATCCTGGCGGTTTAAAAAAGTTAAAAAATATATATATCCGTGACGAATAGATAACCTCTCTTCCTTTGGGAAGTCGTTTAATAATATAGTAATCACATAAGCGAAGTTTAAGTTGCGTATATTATCCTAAAACAACCGGCTCCCATATATACATATACTTACTAAATAAAATATTTTGAGAAATTTCTTAACATTTCTGTACATTTGATTAAGTTTTGTTTAATTATCTCGTATTATCGATAGGTATATTATTTTTTTCTTAATCATTAAGTGGCAACAATGTATGTTTAAGAAAAGTTCCAACAAGTAACATCTTCGTAGATTGATTCACGAGGTACAAACAATGGGAATGTACAGCGGAGATGAGTTTAAATGGATTGATCATCTGGGCAATGATCAATGAGTTTGAGTTCAATAAGGTCATCTGATTTTGGGTGGTTGACCACTGAATATCATAACATCCTGAACGCTATACAAACCTGTTTTATTTATTTATGCTTATTATTTGAACAGTGGTGCAACAGACAGGACAAAATGATTTCTAAAATGAAGCCCGCCAGGTGTATTTTGTAGTTTTACTGTACATTAACTTCTTAACATAAATTACATTTTTTACGATAAAGTGAAATAATTTATTCATAGTAAGTAAAAAACATTTAGTAACAATAAGACAGTAACATAGATTAAACTTCAATAAATACTATAAATTAAAATAAAACAAAAAATACAAATTAAAATAAAACAAGAAAAACTCACGCACATCGTTATGTTAGTTTCGTACGCAGTCTGTCTGATGTGGGCGATCACTGCCCATAGTCATTTGTGATCATCTCCAAATGAAGTTGAAGTCATATCTGAATTCGGTCACAGAAGCAACTCAAAATACAACTTTGGGACGCCCCCATACAGAAGGGGTTGAGGCTGAGGTAGGTACACGTAAATTGAAGCGTTTACGATCTTGTATCAATATAAGCTCAAAGTCCGAATCTTCAAATTATTTATCATTAGTCAAAAATACATATATGTACATATATATTTTTTCATTTTTCACTTTTCATAGCCCCACACTATGGCCCTTAGTCGTGGGTGCTACAGACACACACACAAAGATGAATACACAAACACCGAGACCCAGAACAGAAATCTAAATTCTCCATTGTAATGCCTGTCTGGCCGGGGAACGAACTCGGAACCCACTGCGTGTCATAATAGTATAGGGACCGCTCGGCCACGTGGGTCGTCAAATGATCAACTGCTATAGATTTTTAAGACTAATCAGCATCGAGTGAACATTTATGAATTTCACTGTACTGGATATTACGTAATATATTTCTGTATATTTTAATTACAATGTTATAAAATAATTTATGAGTAACACATTACAAAATATCTAACGTGAACTAGTACTAAATATTATGCCTGTCTATCCACCGCGGGGAACATTTAACGTGTAAGGTTATTATTGGCTTATTATTTCGCATCTTTAATACTCAAAGTTAAATTCTGACAGCGATCTAACTTACAACGTCATTAAATAATAATTATTTATTAATAAAACATCTTTATAGGCCCTTGTAATTCTGTGAACTTACGGCTTTAGGTATTAACAACACTTTGTACCAATAAGCTAAGAGCGATTAAAGGTAACTATAATACATCGTTATGTAACTTGATGCTTTAAGTTGTAACTGTGTAACTTATTAATTATTTTTATCATTCGTCTTATTTTCACCCAACATAAAAATATAACGACTATCTATTATATGTCATGACATGAACTAGTAGAATAAGAAAAGTGAGTCATGTGATGTTTTCATTAATATAATTGAAGAATTTATGTAAGTACTTTCATATAGTGCCGTGCTGTTGTTGAGTGTAATGTACTGTTAGTCTTGAACAGCACAACTTCCTCTCTTCTCGTGAATTACGACACAACGGAAAGAGAGGGAGATTCAGAAAATGGGTAGCAGCGACTACCTGTGTATCAAGATCCACTGCGGTTACTAACATGAATGTCAGGCGCATCGATTACTGGCATAAATGTTATCATATCAGGCCTATGTACATCTCGAATGGATTAGAGATTAACAACATATTTATGGACACTTATACCGTAAATTCATAATAGGAATAACTCTTAAAATATAAATAACGAGCGATATGCAAGTTTTTTTTTCACTTCATTCGCCATCGTTATACATAAGCGATGAAACAGATACCTAATACTAAAATAGGATACTAAGATTTTGATGGACTTCGTTTATTTTACGATAGACGCTATCGACGTGGTTACGTGATGTTTTGGACGAAGGTGGATTCAACGATTGCGGATGGAACGCTTAGCATTCCCACGTTTTCGATTTAGCACATTGCCGACGAAAAGAAAATAGATTCTACGTGGATCGTTGGTTTAAATCGCCGAGGAATTTACGGTAAACACAAATCGTGTTGGATGTAAAATATATTATTTTAATGTTTTGTTGTGTTTTTTGTGCTTTGTGTGTAATAAAAATGAAACTTATGTGTGTCTGTCTATACATCGCTGCATGTTCAATAAGTAATTCCATCTTTTTTTTGTTTGTTTGCTTGATATCGCATCCAACCAAAACTAGTTTTTTACAGGGGTTAAATCTATGAGGCAAATTTATTTTCTTATGTTACCAATATAAACGTGAATGTTTTTAGGATGTTTGTTAACTTTACGCAACAAACCACCAGTCAGATTTTGCTGAAATTCAGCGGACAAACATAACAGGGACCTCCCTGTTCCATAAGTGGCATAGAGTCCTTGGGCGACAGTAACCACTTACCATCAGGCAGACGACATGCTCGTCTGCTCCATTAGTTTAATAAAAAAAACCATATGGGATACCCATTATCGATGTAAACGTGCCCAAAAGATCGATTCAGGGAAAATATTAGTCTGAACAAGTTTACGCAAAGTTACGTTTACGCCAGTACTATTAACTCTACAGGACTTTATTTAGGCTTGTATAAAAACTGAGTCTGTGCGTAGAAATCAAAAAGCCGTGGGTGGAGACGCTCACGACATTCATAATGAGGTCAGTGTTTCCATGGGCGCCGCACCCCCTAAGCGGGCGTTAATAGTTGTAAAAGTGTAATGCTCGCGCCTTACTTCCCGCGGCGCCCAGCTTGCCGCATACGATCTCCACTTTATAGCTTAATCTCTTACATGCAATATCAATAAATAAGTCATTCGAAAACAAAATAAGTCCTGAGGAAAACACGCAACTGTTTTAGTTTATTTTTTGTTTGGACTATTCAGATGAGGTCGGATGTCGCGCTTCAATTTATTTGTTCGTCGGTGGCGGTCTTTTTTTAAATTCTATATAGTGTAATACTATATAGTGGAAGACATAGAAATGTATAAATGAACCCTGAACGTATGTCACACAATGACACACTTTTATAGCGGTCTTGCGTGCATAGTGTTCCCGGTTCGATCCCTGCAAGGCAAACAGTTAAATAAAGTCTTAAATAAAGTCTAATTTCTAGACCAAGTAGTGTAGACACAAGTGTGACATTAACAACTCGGAGAATTTTGGAGTTTAACTGTAAAAAGTGTTATTATTATTATTATTGTAAGCAACGAATTTTTACATTTCCCTCGTCATTGGCAGGTTCACTTCAAGATCAACGTCTTTCTTGGACTTGCATTGGAGTATAAATTAATGTTAAGTTCCTATTATATTCAACTTAATGCATTATATACATATACTATCAACTATAATTTGGCATTACTATAATTTTCAATATCCTAGCCATCGTGGTAGCAAGATGCTTGGGCATTTCATGTTTAGGTGCCTAATTATTACTCAAATGGCCAGAATACCGACCAGTTAAATTCTGGAGATTCCCATAATATCTGTTCCTCGAATCACAAACATACCTAATAATAACTTACATCGAACAGCTGCAATTAAGCGATACAAATTAAACAGTTATAAATACAAAGTTATTGACCAATAAAAGTTGTAACGCTCGTAGATACTTACATATATCCTAAAGTTCAAATGCGCTTAACACGTCTCAATTCGCCTTAAACCTAAAATTAATCCCGCTTAAAACGCATCAAACACAAGTGACGATCCAAAAAGTCCAAAGTGACGCAGTCTACAACTTACGATGACAACTTTTGCTACGCTTCGGTACATTTGACTCCTTTTGTAATAAGCCTTATGAAGGGTTGAGTAAGGTTGAATTTATTTCGGTTTTGGAGAGTGAAGAACGCTCAAACTTGGTACTGTTAAAGATGTCACTCATTCAAACTTTAACGATCGACCTAATAGCGTTTTTAACCGTTCCCAAAATCCTTGAAACGTGACTCGACCGTCAACAAATTTAAAAATGTATATCCCCACTTAGTTATTAATACCTTTACGCTTCCCTTTTGAACTCCATAATATGATATCTTAGAGCGAGTATTTGTCTGTGTGTTTTGGTAATAAATCCAATTGATCGCGTCTACGCCATGATCTCTTGATAGGCAACGTATTAATAGAGTTATTTTAAACCGGAAACATATGAAACTAAATCAATGATCAAATTAAATAGTAAATGAAGTGAACTTCATTATTATTATTCCATCAAACCATTTGGACTCTAGCGCGTGCAAACGAAATGTATACACATTTGCCAGGTGGTAGAACCAATGTAGTTCGACCGGGGAAGTACCACCGCACACCTATTTTTAGCGTGCAGCAGTTCTTGCGTTTCGGTGGAAGGGTGTGGTTGCCGGCTCACTTTTATTTGAGGCGACCATCTCAGTCCTCGGGAGTAGCAACGCATCTGTGATAGACTTCATATAGAGTCCCTGTTATATATGAAGTTGCTTACAAATGTTTATCTGCGGCAGTAACCACTTACCATGAGGTGGGCTGCTTGCTCATTTGCTACATCGTATTTATAAAAAAATGCTGTAAAAAAATTAGCCTCCTCCTGACGCAGTCGATTAAAAAAACTGTCTCAGACCCATGTGTAGTGGCAACATCATTATATCTACGACGTAAGTATACATTTCCTGGGCAATGAGGGCTTCAAGGGTTTGTATGAACGTGTGACCAAAATAATTTGCTCGGGAATATATTGTCTACTTAATAAAAGTAACACTGGATGTAAAAGAAGGAATTATTCATACCATGACTCATAAAAAAACAATATTTTCGCTTGTCAACCCATTACTGTCCCACTGGGCCCGGTTATCTCAGTATGAGAGAGTACTAGGCCATAGTCCACCGCGCTGGCCAAGTGTGAATCGGTAGACTTCACATACCGTTGAAAACTTTTTTTAAAAGAATTCTTAGGTATACAGTTCCTCACAATGTTTTTTTCACCGTAATGCAGTGAAACATATAGTATCATGTCATTATAGAAAAATCAGTCGTGTCTATGATTCGATCATCGGACCCTCGATTGAAAGGCCGAGTTTTAATAATTAGGCTGTTTTACTCCCTACATATCCTAGACCTCGTACTAATGTTATAGAAGAGAAAGTTTGTAATGATGAATGGATGGTTGGGTGTGTGTTACTTTTCACACATAAGTACTAATCGGATTTAGTTAAAATTTAGAATACAGATAGTTTACTTATATAAAGTGATATTTTTTTTAGTATTAAACATGATTAAGCGGGCGGGGCAGCGGGAAAAAGCTGGTCTGCTACTCGTCAAACAACACCAATATTCTTAATTTTAAAATTTTGTGTAAAATAAGAACATTTTCAAAAGCATTCTAGACCGTTCTAACATAAAAATAATATTAATTATATATGTTGGAAAAACGGTATTTCCCTTTTTGGAGTCTGTTAAAACAATCTGACAACCTGCAGAAATTGCTTCTGAATGTTTAATTTTTAAGCACCCTTATAATATAGTAGGAAAATTATACAGTAAATGATTACAGGCTTCATTTTCTTTTACCTTTACTCCAATAAACATGGTTCTACTTAAAACATGCTTTTAATGTCGACGACACGACTATGATTCACGACTAAACGACGACTCATATCAAGTACCAAGTTAAAGTTTTGCATAATATAAAAAAAATATGAACATTTTTTGTTAACAAATATTGGTACAAAGCCTGAAAAATAAATTTCTATTAAAATATGAAATGCATTTAAATCGCTTACCTCGTCTAAGGCTCACGGTAACATAGGCGTCAAATTTAAAGTCCCTTTTTAGGTTTGAGTTAAATATACAAATATCCATAAACATATTTTTGTCGACAGAATATAATAACACCCAAGAGCTACCAATAAATTAATAGCGCACGACTGTAGTATGTAGATTACATATGTGTTACCAGGAATTCCATTGTCGTTACAACGTCGTAAATAATAAAAAACTCTTTTTAAGTAGTTCCTGTTATAGCCTTTTTAAATAAGGAAATTTATGAGTCAGAGCATAAAGAATAATTTGAAACAAAAATATAAGTTCGCAGACCGCGGTGCTGTCACAGTTTATATAAAGTTAAAAAGCCGTTAAATGTTTTAAAACGTTTTAAAAGCTAATGCTTAAGTTAGTTTGTACTGTATTCGGCTCTTATTTCGCTTATCAGTTTATTAGTGTTAAATATTTCCATATTGTAAAGAAATCCAATAGGTAGGTACAGCAACAACACTCCTTGCGTATTATTGTTCAACAAAAAAAGTAACATACATTAGAAACCGACTTCAAGACATTAAAGTCGGTTTTTTGGTGACAACCAAAAAGTAAAAGAAAATTTAATATACGTTGGTTTCTTACATACACAATACATAGTACATAGTCCCGACGTCGGCGTTCAACATATTTTGTTACAAAGTTATAAGGACAAATTTAGAATTTAATCTATCCTACTAGTATATATGAACTTTTCTCACATTTCATTTATAATGGTGTTTCAAATATTCGTACCAATTTAACCTCTATGCGAATGAATGAAACCTTACACCATTTTTTTGGGCTAATTTGATCGTGCTTTCATACACATCGGTGTGAATTTTGTCGTTGGTAAAATAATTACTAATTAATAATATTTAAGTATTATTTAAATAATTTTAATATTGAATCTTAAGGTTTATTCACAGGGCTTAATGGACAATCCTTCAAAGTTCTTAAGACCAGAAGCGAAAGATAATTAGCAATCTAGCAAGAGCCTTAAGTCCAGCTAAACAACCAAATAACGGTTTGTAAAGCAAAGAAAATTATACATGAATCACAATTTGCGAATAACAGAATAACACTATAAAAGCATCATTGGTAGCTATCGTAGCTAGCAGGAACTTCATTTCTGTCGGTAATCCGCTCAATTCAAGAGTTAGATGTGAACTTTACTGGCGAGCAAATGAAGTAAATTGGATTTGATTTCCGACTTCGACTCCCGTTTTGTGATTCCACAGCCACGAATCTTTCTATCACCGTTTTAGCTTCTCGTACGTGAACGCTGGATGTGAGGTTTTATGTATGTAGGTAATTTTAAATCTGAAACGTTTGCTCGTAACTACAATAATTATGTATTTGTTTTTATAATTTATAATAGGGTAGGTTAGGTAGGTAGGTAGGTATTAGATCTGATACCAATATGCTGCTTTTTTAACCGATTTCAAAAAGGAGGAAGTTATCAACTCGGCTGTTTTTTTCTTGAAGTCGGCGCTCATATACATACTCGTAGGACATAGATTCGTCGCTGTAATCTAATCAAATATGATGAGCGCCGACTTCGGGACTATGTACCTACAGTGTATGTAAAAAACGAAAATTCTTTTTTTTTTTTTGCGTTTTGGTAATATTGAAGTCGTTTTTTTTATTTTTTGTTACAATTTTAACAAGATTTTTTGAGTTGCTTACTTAGAATGCTATGTTTAATTAATGGAGGTTAAAACAATTTTATCATCGATATTTAGGATATATTACATACAATAATATTAATCCAACAGACTTTTTTATTTTATCAATTAGAATCAATTATAATTATTTTACTACCAAAATATAAAGTAGCAGAAGCTGTTATATTGGATTGTTTGAAAATGAAATTATCTTTAAGAAGAAATTACACCTAAGGTAATATAATATCGTCAGGACAAAATACTTAGAACTATAGTTTACAGGTAGCATTAAGCATTAACCATTAAACAACAAAAAAACTTAGTCACATACGACCTTGATTCGTTCAGAACGATAAACGCGTCGTGAGTCGGACGAACGATTCGAATCGAAACGTATGTCGTGCAAACGAGATCCGAGCCTTAATTAAAACGGCCCGATTTATGAAATCGCATTATCGACACGTAACTGGGTTAATGCGTCCCATTCGTTTTGTTTGCGTCCGTATAATTGTATACCGTGAACTTGATGCGTGATTTTCCGGGCAGCAAAAGTGCTTACGGGCTTAGAACTTTTTATTTTGGTTCTTATTTTGGTTTCATGTCTTTACAATCAAATTGTTTCTCTTTTCCAGTCGTTATCTATTCATGTTTTACTATGTCATTCTTTCTTATATATGTAAGTATGCTCGAATTTGTTTCCATATAATCATACTAGCTGTGCGACGCGGTTTCACTCGCAACCACGTAAGAAAAACAAACAAACAAATATAGCGTGATATTATATAGCCTATAACTTTCCTCAATAAATGAACTATTTAACACAATAATATTTTTTCAATTCGAATAAGTACGTACTTCCTGAGATTAGCGCGTGAAACCAAACAAACAAACTCTTCAGCTTTATAATATTAGTATAGATGCAAATCTCATCTAAGCCTTGATACCAACAAAAGTAGTACAAGAAATGCTTTACACTCCTATTACACAAAAGCTTCTAAAAACTAAACTAAATATTACAAAGACGCATATTAACGCACAAGCTGAAATAATTCGATTACATTATTGAATAATCAAATCTAAGTTTCAATATAAGGGGCTGTACATTAATCACGTGAGGCTTAAAAGGGGAAAGGGGGGGGATCCATAAAAATCATGGATTATCACAGGGGAGAGGGGGGTTGTATTAATATATCACGTGTTTTTAATTTTTCGGCAAACGCAAGATTAGTAAACGTAAAAGCGGCGTTCGGTGTAATTATACAACTGACTTGCAAGATGATTATCCAGTTACTTATGTATTTAATCAATATAAAAAGAAATTAAGATTCTTTGTAGGTATTTAAAATACACGTGATGTAGGGAGAGGGGGGGGGGGGGGGGAAAAAAAAAAAAAAAAAACATCACGTGATTAATTGACGGCCCCTAAAGTGACGTGGTTGACATTTAACTTATCTAGAATACTTGTCACATATATCATGATGACTTATCTAAAAAACACTATTTAACATCACACAATCTGTTACACAGTAAACTGACCGTTTAGTTCAGTTAAAGTGTTCATACGAAAGCTAGTAAGACTTATTTGTAAATTACCAAGAAAGTAGTTGTACCGAATTAGTTGAGGATCAATTTACCATTAAAATCGTTGTCTGTATCGCACGATTCGCAGTTAGGGCCCGGAGTCACGTCGGTCGTGCAATTAAACCGTCTTTCCCTAGCCTTTAATTTAGCTATCACAGGTTCTTAGGTTGAATATATTGCTCTGACTAGTAATTAACGGGACGGGTCTAGGGGACTAACGGAGTTGTTTCATTGCTGTCAAATTACGAGCAGGTAATTGAGAGAGAATATTTAACGAAACAGTGGGACATTTCAATGTCTAATCTGTTATTACCTCCTTATTCTTAGGAAAGACAGTGTAGAATCCTTGAGGGAGACCGCGTTAAATCTATTATATGTTACAGAGTGGAGACTTGAGTTCTTGTATAATAATGGAAGTACATCACGTAGTCTCGCAAAGTGTTCTGGTAGCAACAAATCCAAAAATTGAGGATTAGGTTGCATGTTCAGGCGAATGAGAGACTACTAATTAGTTTTTGAGCTCTTCTGTCCTACGTACCTATTTTAAAACCATTGAAGTACCTATTTTAGATCCATTGTCTGTGATAAAGTCCAGATAAGTTCATAGTACTAGAGACTTCATTTAAGGACTACATTAGACTACATATTATCTACTACGTATGTCTATATATATCTTAATTTTTTTTAGACTAGAACACAGCAACACTTTAATACTGATATTATTGGCAGAAATATTATTGTGGTAGTGCCTCCAGAATTGAACTGTGAAGGTTTCTATCAACTTCAACATTTTATGCTACCAATTCGCAATGAGCTGCAGAATGGTTCCGAATAGAAGATAAAGAGGATTACAGTGAATGGAATTGAGACTACTGAAAAGCAAACAGTTGTGGTAGTACACTTGTGTTGATAATAATTATTTTGTTTATTACTTTGACTAACGAACTTTCAAGATTTCTGATCTTAGAAAGTCTTAAAAGAGCAAAAAATTCCGCAATTTAAAATAATTTTAAAACAAAATGCAAATTAATCTGCTCGTTATAATAAGCAAAACTTTAAAGAAAATTTTGAAAACATTTCGACTGTTCGATAGAATATACACTTGACTGAGCAAAGTATTCATTCGATCAAAATAATGATATTTCTCTCGAACCGTCTGCATTCTTTTGTAAGTTTACTTTGATTCTCGTCGTGCACTCTGAGGGGAGTTTTCTAATTAATCAGAAAGTTATTGATACACTGTGAAGCTTTGTCATTTATACGATCTGTCTCAAAATGAAGACTTATAAGATGTTATAAAAGTAATGTTCTAAGTGTTACCATCACTTCACTTAGAACATTAGCTAGGTTAAATTAAGTATGGGGGAAAAATCTAGTTTTGTAAGGAATAACTTAAGATGTTAAATATATGAAAATTGCACATACCAGCTATTCCATAATAATTTAGAATTTTATCGTTTTGGAGCTACCCAATGACACTTTTACAAAGTAGTAAACATCAGAACTACCATTGTAACGCGATAGCTTTAATACGAGTATACTTGTGGCAGTACATCATATATTTGAACACATAAGTAGAACAGTTTAAAGGTGCTGTGCATAGCAGAGTTCCCGATAATGTATTCCAAGTATAGTTGATTATATTGATTCATACGAGATAAACTACATGTTTTTGATAACTTAGAAATTGCAGTTTTATATTTTGATTAAAATTTTATTAAATGTCAAAGTGAACCACATAATCCATACAAGCTTCTTGCTAAGCCAAATGTTGTGAAAAAATATATCAAAAATATTCTAACAGCCAATTTGTAAGTACCTCCAAAGTGTAAAACATAAAGCCATTTAATTACTTGTCGCGGAAATGGGGACCGATGTCTATGTTTCTAACAATTCCGACTGAACATCACGAGGAGTGCTACGTTTGGTACTTTCCAAAATATCCAAGTAGACTATAAACAATATGGTAAGTATAACAACAATATTTAATTTTATGTTTTTCCTTGACCATCACAACCGTTTATAGCCGTTGAAGTAGCAGCGTGAACCACGTTTGGTAAATTAACGAACGTCGTGACATCGCGTCGTGGCGATACGTATCAATAATTAATCACGTGTCAAATTTATTTTGGGTGGCTAAATATATAAACGTGACATATATAAATAGAAATGTTGTTTTAGGTATCGCGATGCGTGACGATTATAGGTTGTTTTGACTGTTAGGTTAGGGTAGTTAAATCACATGTGTAGGGTATGGCTGTGTGGAGGTATTGTTGAGACAACTATTGCTGCTTCCTTTCCAACTTCTGTATCTATGCTAATATATAGAACAGAGATGATGTATGTCGATGTGTCTGTTTGTTACTCAACCACGCAAGAATCACTGGTTCGATTTATATGAAATTTTGGATGGATGTAGCTTATTTACCTGATCAACTTATTGGCTACTATTGATTTTGATATTTTCCACTATTCGAAAATGGCGACGACATACTGACGTCACTATACCCTTAGTTTCAGACTTTCATATTCCTATTTTAAAAAAAAGGGAATGTAGCGAAGAAATTGTATAATTAAAGATCTAAATAAGAAATACGTTAGAGATCTGCGTGTCTGCAAATCGCATATGTTCGGCAATTTTATAGAAGTGCATACTGGTGACATTGCTTATCGGCAAATGTTCTAATTATTAGCATCCTAAGTGGTTAGTAAACTGTTATAGATAAAGCAACTGTTAGTTAGTCCAGAAATATATTTGTTAGTATTTTCAACCGTTTCATATAAATAAAAAAATACAATATTTAATATCTAAGTACCGTGGCAAAAGCAACGAATTCTTTTACGAGAAATGTCACAATAGAGAAATAGCTTAAGTCCTTTAGCTGGATACACGTTTTCATACATACGACGGACGAAATATTCCGAAAAATGTCCCG
Source organism: Cecropterus toxeus (assembly GCA_018249875.1). Lineage (NCBI taxonomy): Eukaryota > Metazoa > Arthropoda > Insecta > Lepidoptera > Hesperiidae > Cecropterus > Cecropterus toxeus. The sequence continues at coordinate 5,496 of DWNE01002830.1, read as the reverse complement.
CTATTACGAGCGGTCTTCAGAATAACAAACTCATCCCGAAAATCGGCTTATGGATGTCATTAAATTTATACTTTTTAAATCCGCTGCGGACACTGATGTGGAGTGACAACCGTTGGATACTTGCGCAACGATAAACGAAATCAATAAATCCGTGCTCTATGTACTGGTACTTGTCGTCTAATCGGATTAGGAGTTAAACGGAGACGGGTTAAGGTGGAGTTTCTGTGTGTCAGGACCAAATTGCGACTGGCTTTTCACGTGTGAAAAATTATATAACATCATAGTTATTAACAAGAAAATCTTGTTTTAACGTAAAGTAAACAGTCTAGTATCAAAAAGTTTAGTAAGTAGGGTAAGTAAATTGGGCGTAATAAAGTTTGAGTACGTATGTAGTCGTTATTAGTTTGTATTTAATAAGATGATTTGTTACACTTAAGCGACTTTTATACTGAGTTAACTTAAAAATCCCTAGAAATTTTGGAAAATCACCGGCCAACTTATTACTTTACTATTTTAAAATAACTATCTTCCTCCTATTTTATAATCTAGCAATGATCAACGGTATGAAATTAAAAAAAAATGATAACAATAGCACGAATATGTAAATTATTGTGTATTTTTTGTTAGTTCAAGAATTTTTACATACAGTCGTACTTCGGCCATTGATATATAAAAAAAAATCAGAAGTTATGTTTAGACTTGCAGCATCAAGATTAGCATAAATAAAAACATCAGATTTTATCGTTCGCCCTCACGAAAACCCAGCTTAATTTCTGCCCACGTTCTGACATTGGCCAGTAATACAAGCTGTCATGTCGTGTATGATATTACTAACTCAATTTTCTTCAAGCGAACCGCCAGTGCCACGCTCGATGATGATTGGACCCCACTAAATGGTTAAAATAACCTCTTTGATGTTAAAAGTCCAAATGTTAAGTCGGTCTATTGATGCGTGAAGTGCATTTGTAATCAAATAAGTCGATGCCGTAATGAAAGTTTCTACTATAATGGAAAATAACTTTTGCTCGTCACAGATAGAAAGTTAATGGGTATATGTGCATCTGGTTTATATGTAGCCTTTTGTCAGAGCATGTCGTTGGTTGAGACGAACTCGAACGACAAGCTTATACGTAACCAACTTATACGTATATGAATGTCTCGTACATATAAGAATAAAAGTAAACAAATGTCATCCCCAGTGTGATTCTTGAATGATTCCCTGAATTATACTCACCAGGCGTTCAACTTAGCTCTAAAAGATGGGAATCTGTAACCCACCCCGGTAGAACTCAGTTTTATCTATGACGGCAAGAGCAAGTACAAACAAGCTCGCATTCTTCATTAATACAACAAACAACCATACAAGCAAACAAGCATACAAGCTGTATGTTTGTTGTATCTACTACCATTACTGCTACTACTTCTATATCTTTTCTAACTGCCTATTTTAAACTTTGACTTCGAACAGTTTGGACACATATATTCATGAGCGGCAGTGACCAACTGCCACATGCCAGGTTATTTTTGTCTCATGACATCAGTTTTAAAAACACTGAAGTAATAGCAGTAATTATAGTAGATACAGTACAATACAAAACTACACTACAATATAGAAGTGCTGCTGTGTTCCAGTCTGAATGAACATGTTTATTCAGGTTACAACTTATTTCTCAGGGATAGCAACGCGATTATGTGGAACGTCACATAAGAATCAGATTTTATGTAGGGCTGATTACAAATGTTTTTCGGCGGCAGTAACCACCGTCAGCTGGACTGCAACCTGTTTTGCTACTTCAATGTAATAAAAATAATAAAACAATTAATTACAAAAAAGATGTACATTGCTCCTTTCTGATTAGCATTACATAAACGACAAAATTCATCTCCAAACCACATCACATACGAGAATAATCTATTCGCAAAATCTCCGTCTAACGAACGTAATTATATACACGCCTAGAAAACCAGTTTAAGTAACGGTGCTGTCATCTTATGACAATGTTACATACGGCTGACCAACCCATCAATACATCGGTGACAAGTATAGAGTTACACTGATATATTACTCGTTCCGAAAGGCGTTATAATATTAGAAATAACGGTTTTCACACCTGTGTGTTTTGTGGTTAGAATCAATGATTATGTACTCTTGGGCTACCTACAAAAGTCGTTACTAGCTTGTTATAAGACACAAGATCCGCTGCGCGGTTTTACTTGCCTTTAAAATAATATAATAAATCTAAAAATTGTATTTAATAACTTTTGAAATAATTTTAAATGAAGTAAATACTAAATGTTACCTTACAATTTAGTTTTGGGTTGATGCTATTTAAATAATAAAGACAAAAAAGACAAAGAGTTTTAAAAATATAGAAATGTCTGTTGCGACTTATTAATAGTAGCAGTAGTAGTAAAAATAGTTTGGTCATCCAAACAATTTTTTTAGTAAACTAGTAACATCGTTACATCTTTAAATCAAAAAACACGACTGCTTAAAACGACTTTTGTTCATAATGATATATATTTCCTTTAAAACTTTCATGAGTTTATGCAAAAAAGTCGAGTAAAAATATTATGATAGATAGTTAAAGATTAGATAGATAAAGATTAGGTAGACAGTAAAAAAGTCGTTGCTCCCCACTGTTCCTCTACTTCCAGGCGCCTTCTTCAAAAATTATATGGCTTTCCAAACTGAGGCGATTTTAATGATTTATGTTATACGTCACAATCCGTCAAGCCGTTTGGGCTGCAGCGCGTGCTAAAGAAATGGACATAAATACAAACAAACATACGTAAATACATACATAGGTACACTCGAAAAACATGACCCTCCTTCTGACGCAGTCGAGTAATTACATCTTGCAACAACTAAAACATAACCACACAATTACCACCCTAGAGAAAGCAGAAGCACTAGACATACTGGACCACTAACATTACTAAAACTATGTTGCCAATATTCACACGAGCCTCCAACAAAGCGAATGGCAACAATTACATTTTTCTCACATTTGGCCTTTGTGGAAAGTACTTAATATACTTTGTACGTGCACTTTATATATGTTTTGTACGTGTGTAATGATATTTTTTTTGTGTCGAGTCGTAATTTAAATTGTCACCAACTGATCTTATCTTCGAGCCTAGGGCCAGTAGCCATTAGAGGCAGCGGACCTAAGCCTAGTTATTATGCAACAATGTTGGAAAGGTAGCTTTAATTGCTTCAAGATAATTCCTTACTTCTACAAGCGAGTTTTGTATTCTGCAAATATATTTGATTTGTTTTGTCCTTTTTATGAGGATGATGTTGTTAAACATTAAATTATATTGATTTATATCAGTAATAATAATTCGCTATTTAGCTAGTTAGGGAATATTTTTACGAGACTCTTCCAGAACGTCATCTTGCGATATATAATGAGATCTAGAAACATAAATTGTTTGTGTAGTGTGCAAAGCCTGCCAATAATTATTAGTGTTTTATTACGTCGACTCATTTGTATATATCGACGTAAAAAAGCGGAATCGCTGTAATTCGCACCTATCTTCAACATGACTGCACCCAACCTAACCTAAATCAGGTCTTATGATTAAACGACTTCTACGATTATTAAAAAATATCGTACAGTTCCCTTATTATAAGCTTATTATTTTCTTCAAAACAATAATTTTAGATTTTGCTGTATACATTGCAATGTTCATTGCATGCTTACGATTAGTTTTCGGCTATAACTTGCAATGTAATTTGAAAATATGGATAAAACGTGAACAATAACTGTTTTGTGGAAATGATTAAACTCATACTAAGGACACAGTGGTGTTATTAAAAGTTTTATAATACCTACGATAACTATTTTGTGAGGGACCACTTAAACATCTCAAATCCCGAAAGCTTTCCGGCTTTATTTTTGGGTAGGTTACGCTGTTTTGCAACAATAACTGTTGTAAAAACGTTTATAAATATTTTTTTAAATGTTAAAGCGTAATATTTACGCCTGTAAAATTTTAATGATCATATGAAAACCCCAACTTACGTGCAAGCAAATTAACAAAATAATGAAATAAATTATAATTACTTTAAACGTACAGGTTAACCACTTACCAGAATGGTATTATTTAAACATTCCCGAAAAGGTAACCGCATTCGAACCTGTCCTTAATTAAATCGATTCGGCTGTGATTCAGAAATGATTTCACACGAGTTGTACCGCAAGTGAGCCGATTAACTCGCCCGTCAAATACTATAAAATGTCAAACTCACGCTTTCTTAATACTTACTTTGAGTATCGGGACAAGTTTGTAGATGTTTTGTAAGCAAGATATGTTGTAGGCAAGATACTTTGCTTCAACAAAATTTGAGCTTACGAAACGAATAGAGACGTCCATGAAAGATTTTTAAATTCTTGCAATTAATAACAATTTCATGATTAAAGTACTTTTATATCCCATTCTATTATTGGATATCTTATTTATCTTTAAACATTTAACAAAAACCACAACTACAATTTATTATAATATAACACTAGCTAGCTAGCTTTCGTATGATATCCATGTTTTCATAATATTAAAATAGTAGTTCCTCCCCCCTTTATCCTATTTAAAGACGCCATTTTTAAAAGCTATATAACGTATATTCCAATGATATGTCATATGTCACAACACCAGCAGTTTCGATTGTGGCGCGGGTTAAAGAAATAAACTTACATGCATACAACCATACATGCATGCGCTTGTAACACTTTACCCTTTTTCTGACGCAGTCGGGTAGGTAATACTAACGCATAATGTCAAAAACATAGCAATATGAAATTGCACAGGAAGAATCAAACATATAAAAGTTATCTTTGAAAATGTAATTATTGGATTATTTACTGCTTATTTAACGCTATATCCAAACGTAAACAAGAATTAACTGTGAATTTACAACTCCATCCTACAAACATCGTAACTTAGGACGTAAATGTAGAACTTAAGCCTATACACTTTGTCATACTAATCCTGTAACAGGTATGAATTTATTCATATTCGAGGACCGATATTATCCTCTTAGCTTTAAATAGAGACGTATATAATGTACTTGCGTTATGACTGAACGAGGATTTGCTTTTAACGTATGTGGGTGTAATTTGGGTCATTTGTCTTAAATAATAGTTGTATGGAATAAAACGTATTTTGTTCTATCGTCACTACAATTAAGCTATTTTTAGGTGAAACTTCTTTAGATTTGAAAATCGACGGAACGAAAATTCGTCACGATAAAGAAACATACACATAAATGTATAGGCTTAAGGCGGCAAGATAATGAGATATCCAGTATTTTAAATTCCCGGCATTCTCTTTGTGCGATGTTTCGTTATGTAAATATTAAAATATCCATATATATATCCATCTCAATCTCTTGTAGGCTACTTTTCATATCGTTTAGGTACGTTTGTATTATGTGAATTGTACACGTACACACCTTTTTAGGGTTCCGTACCCAAAGGGTAAAACGGGACC